>MQRK01232955.1:0-12884 GCA_001938485.1 Girardia tigrina | reverse complement strand
GCATCACACCACCAAACTGTCACCATAACCTTACGGAGTGTTAGTTTCGGTTTTGGAAAGTGTTTCGGTACTTCATCTTTGTCCAACCACTGTGCAGATCGACGTCGGTTATCATACAGTATCCATTTCTCATCACAGGTAACAATGCGTTCAAGAAATGGATCGTTTTTATTGCGAAGATGATTGGCAGAACAAATTTCATAGCGTCGGTTCTTTTGATTTTCATTCAAATCATGTGGAACCCATTTATCAAGTTTCTTGATTTTTCCAAGTTGTTTTAAATGATCCAGGACTGTTGAATGACTAATGCCAAACCCATCTGCAAGTTCTCTGATTGTTGTACGAGGATCTGTTTCCACCATTGTCCTCAAATTGTCGTTGTTCACAGCAACTGGACGACCTCTTCATCTTCAAGGTTTTCATCTCCATCAGAAAATTTTCGGAACCATCGTTGCACTGTGCACTCAGAAGCTGTTCCCTTGCCAAACGCTTTATTGATATTGCGAGCCGTTTCTGCTGCTTTACAACCCAGTTTAAATTCGTACAAGAAAATTGCTCAAATTTCAATTTTTTCAATTATTAATTTAGCACCGTAAATATTCTAAAAAATAACAGCAATATGTTAATAATGGCTATAGGAATAAACAGCTAGGCATAAAATTTCAAATAATATCTAACACTAATGCATTTAAACTTATATACATATCAAAGTAGATTAACAAAGTATAAAGCTCAAAAACAGCCATTATTTTTCGACCAACCTAATATATATAACTTTTTTCTTGGAAACACGTATAAATCAATAAATAACCCTATCTTTTACATTAATATTGTCACAATTACAAAGTCAAGGACATATAATCACTGTTAATTTTACTATTTAATAAAAATTTATGGCTCTTTTACAAAATCACATTTCCATTAAATGCATCGTGTTAATAGAAATTAGATGATTATTTTTTCTATTAATTTATTACGCCCAAACTTTTAAAAAATACATTGGGCGAATGTTTTTTCACTTGTTCTCGAGAAACGCCAAGCAATAATTTTTGTAAAACAGTGTGGCTTCAAAAAACTAAGGTATCCACCCAAAAAAAGTTTTTAAAACATTTTGTAAATTTAACTTTTTCAAAAGAAACGTATCATCGTTCATTGAATAAAATTCGATAAAAACTTCTTTGGTTCTTTGCTGAAGCTAATCTTTGGAATTGTTTCTGCAAAATTCCATCAAATCAACAAAATTTTCAAAAAAAATATTTAAATTGAAAACAGTTCACTGACAAAGAACACTACTCAAAAATTTTTAACATTTCTTTATCAAATTCAAAAATGTTTTTTTCGAATTTCAGATTTTCATTTACTCATTTGTTCAAATATTTCCTTAATAATGATTATTATTCTTTTCTCAGCCTCAGTCGATGGTAAAACTGGAATACAGTTATCGTAATACATAATGCAAATGTATGCATTACAGATTGTCGAACATTGTAATGAGTGTGTGTCAGTGTGTGTATCTGAATCTGATTGGTCGATTCTTCAAATAAATTACTATTTCTACTTCGAATATCATTTCCTTCTCAAAAATGTGTTTATTGACGGGAATATTGAAATGCATTTTGGGCATTGTGGTCGGAATGATTTTGGTATGGTTTTGATGACAGAAAGATCTATTTGACTTGACGATTTGCGCCACAGACCATTGGACTGATCCTGATGGCGATCGGTGGGATTCTCCTCTGGGGAATGAACTCTATCATGCCCAAGATCTACGACATTACGGCCTACCTGAAGGAACTGCTGAAGAATCTCAACTTGAGCGATGAAGGCGTCAAGAATATCGAAGGGGTCATTTCAGCGAATTCTGGTGAGTCGGATCATTCTTAATTTATGTGTATTTGGCTATCGGTTTTTAAAAATATTTAATGAATTAATTTTAATTCATTACTACAATTAATCTTATTTTGAAATAAAATATCAATTTTTTTTCTAAAATCTCAAAAATCGAATTAATAAAAATTTAATAAATTTTAATAATAAAAAATTGATTTTCATTTTGTGAAAAATATTTTAAAATTATCATTTACTAACTGAAAAATAAAAATAAATATTTAAAAAATTAAATAAAGGAATTTTGCGAAATAAATTAAAATAATTTAATTGAATTACTTAAAAATTTTCAAACATCCTAAACTATTTTTTTATGATGAAATTAAAATAATTTATTATATATTTTTAAAATTATTATAAAAAATAGCAGAATTAAATAATGATATTTGACAAAACGAATAAATTATTCAATTAATCTCTACTCTTAAACTGGTGGGGTCCCAAAACCAAATACACTCTTAAATTGATTGCATTAACTAATAATTTTATTTTGCATGTTTATATATATTTATATTGGATTTATATTTTAAAGAACTTTGTCATAATAACATTTATTTACAATTGAAATTTATAAATGTAAGGATATTATATACCAAACTGGAAGATTTTCCGAACCATATATATCGCGGAAAATAAGGGAAAAAATCAATCTAAATTTTAAGAAAAAATATTCCTCATAATTGCAAATTAGGAACAACTTTTAAGGGGGAATAGTTGTTCCACGGGAAAGAAGAAAGGTTTCAAACAAATAATTGCAAAAAGGGATCGTAAATACGAAGTGAGTGAAGTATCGTAGAATGTTGCATTATATCAACTACGGCGGTTTATGAACTCAAAGATAAAGTAGTAAAGTAAGATCCAAGAAAAACGGTTATGAAAACAAGATTATTAAAAAAGAATTTACAATGAGATCAAAAATTATTTAGTTGGATAATATCTTTAAAAATGAAATGTGTTTAAAACTAAGATCGAAATATTCCATGTTCACAAACAACAGACTTTTAAAAGAAGAAGTAAAGAGAAAACACATCAATCTGATAAATGTATTAACCGACATTCCTGAACAGTAAAAGAAGCGAAAAGTATTCGCTCGGTAAATACAAAGATCTCTTTGAAATTAGACATTAATATATCTTGATAAAATCAGATCCAACTTATATAAATTTGCTTATTCGCGGAAGAAAACAGATGTCTATGGATTAATACTAGCATTAATAATCGGCACGTGAAACATAAACCTTTAATGGCTTGTGTACTGGAGATGAAGGAACAAACGTTTTCGTAATTGCGATTTAAAGTTACAAAGCTTGGCTGCTGTTGCAATGGACAATCCCAGAATTCACTATTAAGTAACTGAAGGATTTTCTGTTAAGTTATGTCATACAAGTGCACCATTAAACCTTTACACACAATTAAACCTTTTTGAAATTGTTTGGACGGCTTTGAAAACTCGATACAATCGTGATATTGCGTACAATTTGCATGTAATTATAAATGAAATGAATGATAAGTTAAGCTTTTGAAATTGAAACACACCCTTTCGTTTAAAAATATATTGGGCATATATAAGCTTTGGACCTATGATCAGAAGGGCCTGATGATGACGAATATTCCGCTGAAATATACTGCTCTAGCAACATTTTTTACGAAATCGTTTCTTAATTGATAAAAAACAATTAACAAGTTAAGCTTTGGTGGATTTGGAACTAAACACGAGAATGTAGTTTTGAATAGTTTGGAATGGTGTTCGCTTTTGATGAATTGATATTACTATTGTCTCATTGAATCAAATTATGAAACCCCTGTAAATATTTTTATTTAATTTTTTATTTACAAATTTTATTTAATCGACTTATTTTGAGCTTTATTTGTGATACAATTTTATTTTGCATTGTTACAAATATCGATTGAATTACAAATTTGATTAATTAATCGATGATGTCACATTCGAAACACTATTTTAGGATAAATAATAATTATTATTATCGGGGTGTCATGTAAGTATTTTTTACATAACTCTTGCGTAATACTGAATTTTCTAAAAAAATGATAATTTTTAATGATTTTTTTTAAAAAATTGATATCCGAAATAGTTATTTTTAATGCCTATTTAGTAATTTAGATATATTTTTATTGGGATTAATGATCAGTTTTGGTTTAATCACAATATTTGGTAATGTATGCTATTAATACATGCAAAATGCATTGTAAAAATTTTGTTTTTTTGAAATAACTTATAAATAATTTTAAAATTAGAAGACTACTTTGACGTGTATAGATAATTGTAGGTGAAACAGCACAAAAGATTATCAAATTATACTATGATTGTTTCAGCTACCTTTATCTATACGCAAAAAGATAATGATGGAACACAAAATTCACATAGATCAAATATAAATTTAATATTTTAAATAAGTTTTATTAATTAACTAGTGAAAAAATATCAATGCGTAATAATTATAACGGCAAATAAACAATCTTCCAATAAAGAAGTACCGTTGAAGATCGTCAACGGGAAAATGCGAATGTATCTGTAGGACATCTTGCGTTGATCGATCAAAAGAAAACCAATTAGTTACTTGAACCTTTTAAATTAAAAAAAAAGAAAATCTGGAATCAAATCGGTATTTTGGAATTTTGACAAAATTCTGAGTTCGAATGGGGATTTTGAAGATTTGAATAGAAAATCGGAGTTGCAATTACAGTTTTTATAATTCGTCTTCAGTAGTGGAAATCAAAATTAAATTAAATTAAATTCACTAAGTGAATTTGAAATAAGTCATTGGAAAAGTATGTCCCAAACACTAGAATCACACAATTTTGTTTGATATTTCGTTCGTTATATATTTCGACGATAACACAAAAATAAAAGGTTCAAAAAATCATACAAAATATACATGGAAATGTTAAATTAAAATGTAAAAGAAGTAATATCAAAAGAATAAAAAATGAGTGACAATCTATCAAACTTGTTAAAGAAAAGGTTAACTTGTTGGAAGGGTAGTGAATACTTATTACAATAAATTCTCACAAAAAATGACGAAGAATTACTTTTCTTCGTTTATGTTTATGAACATACCACATCCGGCGAGAAAGAGAAAAAAATACAAAATCTTCTTAATAAAAAGTCAAATAAAAAGAAAATGTCGTAAAATGCGAAACAAAAATCTGAATGTACTAGAAAATATAATTAAATGTGTATTAAGAAATCCCAATTTCGGATTGATAAAATGTACTTAACCAGTGAGAGATATTGTAAAACTATAACTTTTAGAGTAATATTAATTCATTATCTCTTTCAAAAGACCAAAATGTTTTGTTCTAATTATACTTAATCATGTTTTGTGGATAAGTTTTATTTCATAATTTATAAATATGAAATATTATCTGAAATCTCCAAGAACTCAGACCTGTAGCTTAATCTTCAAACGACACGTATAAGGATGAAAACATTTTAAATATAAATTGACGATTTTATCGGTATTAACCAAATTGCAATTTTGTTTATACCGGGGCCGCATTATTAATACCAAATTACGTGTCTTCGGTCACTGGAGCGAACAAGCACTGACTAAACAGATTCTCAAAATACTCTTTACAGGTCACTTGGACGTATACAAGAAGTATATACAAAAGATAAAGATAAAGCGAAGTGCGGGAGATCATGTTGACACGTTAAAATTTGGTCACTACTTTAGCACTGATTTCCCCGGGTGATTTGTTGGTGCGATATTACTCATTTAAAACACCGGGAGCAAATTTATGGGATTTAATGACAAATTCTCATCGGATTACAAAATAACTTATGTTCTTGAGGTAGTAATGAATAAATAAGTTTCACCTGTTACTAAAGAACCAGTTTTTTTAATATGTTGAAAATTTTTTAACTGTTTTACGTTTAACTAGTACAATCTTATAATAAAAATCTGAAAGAATTTCTGTTCAAATATTTGAACATCCTTTGTCGAGGAACTTTTGCAAAAGGCTCTGATAAGAATGTAGAATTTGTTACAGAAGGTTTCGTCAAAGTTTAGGTAGATTTGTCTAGACCTGTTAATAAAGATAATTAAAGTAAACACAAATAATGATTGTCATTTAAAAAGTATAAATTTTCAGTAATAAGTTTGGTAAGTCTTTTAAAACTTCAAATTGATGAATGTTGATAAAGAAACATGACCGCCACCAAATTAAGGAGGATAGCTTCCTCATTTAACTATGTAATCGGATAATCTCCCTTCAAAAGGAAAACGAGTACCTAAATCAGCTTATATGTATCAGATATCTTCGGTTTATTACTTCTTGTAAATATCGATGTCATTTAAGGGTAAAAACTGATCTGAATTGTTTAAATATTTGTTAATATAAATTGACATAGTATTAACAAGGAGTTCATATTTACAAAATATTCGTGATATACATAATTTTGTCAATTCAACGGGGGTCAAATCACGCGATGTTGTGACCCGGACTCTTTAAACCGATTTCAATACAAATTTTTGCATGATAAATAACAGTTGTGAAATTAAATTCACTTTTAATAAGCAAAATAACCAATGTCAAATGATGTCACTTCGCCATGCCTTGACTATAATATGAATTCCAAATATTTATGTCAATAGATTTGCCAACTTTGACACATTCAATAGTAAAAATGAGAGATACAAATCAAGAATGTAGAGTGTAAGAAGTGCCAGGTGACATAATTTTTGGCAAGATTAATTGAAAATAATTTACATTTAGATGAAAACGTATTCATCTCTGAACCTTGTTAATATAATGGTTTTGGAAGCACCTTTAACAGTCTAACACTTTTAAGAATGAATTTTTATTAAAAAGTTTTTTTCTGATTATTTTTTCAAATAATTTCCGACTGACAAATCATTGCGAATAAATTATCTGAAAAGAAATAAGGATAATTCTTATTGAATTTCAACAAAAATGCTTTTGATTTTTGCAAGCATTCTTGGTCGGTTTCCTTTGGCACCAAGAAGCTTAAAATAACCAACTAACATAAACTTTTTGAACCGATTTCTCAAAATTTTGAAATTCTAATTGAAAAAAGAAAATGTCGATGTATGTGATCCAATACCACAATCCAAAAGCTTAAAGGGGTATATCATCGCATTTCGAATGTCGCCTAATTTGAGATATTAATCCATATATTATTTTGTAAGAGATATCTCTTCAGAATTTCTTTAAATAAATTGATAATTTAATAAATGTAGCGACTATCGGTGCCATTGCATTTGCGATTGGGGTTGTGCTGACAGCAGTTGCGATCCTCGGGTACCTGTCTTTGTGCTGCTTTGGGGCCAAATGCTTCTTGATTGTGGTTAGTTAGATTCGCGGATATGTAAATGTACTTCAAAACGTGTTTAGATAATCGGCATTATTAATATTTTGTTGTTGTCCTTAATTATCACAGCCATTGTGTATGGTGCATCTGGGAATAAAAAGGTAACACTAAACTTAACATTTATGGTCTGGATAAGAACATTTGATTTAGATATTCGATTACATAGAGACTGGTCTTAATAAACTGATTGAAAATTACCAAGGCTATAACGCAACAAATGTGGAGTCTTTAATAATCAATGTTGTTCAAACGCAGGTAAGCCACTTTTATATTAATTTAGATTTTGTTTAAGCAGAAATTTATGAAATTATTCCAATATAAATTTAAAATAACTTTAAATTAAAGCATTTTGTGATGAAAAATTATTAAGTAAAACAATTTATTTTGATAAATCATATATTAACAATGTTCCCTCTAGGAGCCAACTGATTGTGGGCAAATATTTAATGCACTGAGTTTTTACGTACATTCTGAGCAAAAAACTAAAGTTAATAATTCGCACAATGTTCTTTATTCCTGAATTCCTAATTATAAAAAGGCAAAATTTAATAAAAAACCAAGAAACTGTAAAAACATTCATTTCAATTTATTCATTATTTTCTTTTTTAACTTGTTTTTCCAAATTTTTTTATAATTAATCAATATCAAATTTTTTAATACACTGTACAGGGTGAAATTAAGCTGCGCAAGCGTGCGTCAGCTACTGTGCGGTCGCGCAGCCATGCAGCTTAGAAGGAAGATTGCTTACTAACCTTCCTAACAACATTTGTATTTTACAGGTTCTCATGTACGTAATGCTCAACTTATATAATTTTAAATAAGACGAAAATTTTTAGAATTGAAAACTACTTCAAATTGTAAATCTATCTCAGTTCTTTGCTTCATATTTCAACCCATTTTCTTATCTCAGGGCAGTATTCTACACCATAAAAGTTAAGTATTTAGAATCTTTTTATTCTCGACATAGCAGTAAATTTTTGTTATATTATTACCAATTTCAATAATATATAAAACTAAATTACAATTGGTATTTCTCGTGTAAAATTTTATTTCGACCTGTAGTTTATAGTTTGAACCTTTTGAAATGTCTTCAAATGGTGTCAGTTTTCGACATAATGAATTTAATTATTTATTTAGTGAAAGAGTTAATTTATACAAATTTAAAAATGTGTAGTTTGATAATTTCTTTTTCAGACAACATACGAATACGGTATCCGAACGAACCTGCCTCCAAGCATTAGCTCTTTATATAGTTATGCGAACATTGGTAATCGTATTTTACAAAAATAATTGCCACCAAAACTTTTTGAGGTTAAAGAATATCAACACAATGACGAGATCAGAATTATTAATTGTGCTGATAAATATTTACCTATCTCTTCCTCTTGAATGATATGAAGAAGTCCTTATAAGAGTACTAGTAATACATAACATCTTGATTAGTAATGCTATGGATGAGGTTGCAACTATGCTAATTGTAATTGGAGACAGAATCAACTACCTAAATTGATGCAGTGCTCGACACTTCTGCCAACTAAAATGAACCATAAGTCTTCCTGACAAGACTGTTTCCAACACTTGTTATTAGTTTACTTCTCTAAAAATTCCTATCAATTTATTGAATGTTTTGTTATATAATTCATACGTTTGCTTTATTGTGTAAAGTAAATAAAAATGAATTATTTTCTTCCGCGTAGATGAATGAAAATCGATAATGTAGTCGAGTATTATGCGGCTGACCATTTCGTTTTCGATACTTTTTCGATATCATAGTTGTCAAATTCATCCTTTACTTTCAAGGATTCTACGAATTCCCTCTTAATGCATAAATCTTTACTGCAATTTTGTTTATATTTTTATTAGGTCCTATTTTATAAAAGTATTCATTCCATGTAGATTTATGACTGTATGGATAAGTATAAAAGTTAGTTATATAATTCCAGGAACGTTTTAAATAATAAATCTCTACATTGTCAAGATTACTCCTATTTAAATAATTGTTTACTGTAACTCTAAGTTATTAACACAAATTGATGAAAAAACCCTCCAAAGTGGATGTGTTATATGAGATTCAAACGCCCGGGAGATTTTTGAATTGTGCTCTTCATCAGTCACTATTCATGAATTGAGAACTACTTGTTCTTGGAATGGCGAAGGCTTGCCATGATTGCGCGCTCCTTCAAGAAACTAGGTTTGGAAAATATAATTCATTTGCAGGGTTTTGCTTTTAAAGATTATGAAATTTTTAATTTAACAATCAATTGAAACAAATCATAGCGATGCCTCGTTAAAGTTAATTTGAGGACAGCTTTTATCTAGGTAACCTGTGAAACCAAACTAGGCACACTGAGATAAGGTAAAGGTTTATGTATCAGCAAACGTTTTTAACAATTAAGCTAAGACAAAAAAACAATTTTGTCTAACATAGTAATATTAATAATTATTATAATCTATAATTATTTATCTATGGATCCAAGAAATTTGTTTAATAACGATGGTCACACTCTTATAAAATGGTTTGCCCTCTCGAATAGGACATAAAAGGTCTGTGATGAAAATGAGTTTCGATAACACAAGATATTTAATTTCAATGTTTTGTTACCATCACTTTAAATTAACTTTAAAAAAACTATAATCATTTTAACTATACTCATTAAGAATGTCTTAAAAATTGTTTCTATTTGTCAATAATATCATGATAATATTTCCGCAGGTTCACTGCTGCGGTTTATACAATTACACCGACTTCAACAAAGCTGACAAGTGGTTTGGAAAACAAGGTTGACTGAATTATTGATTGTTGATCTATTGACTGTTTTCAGTGGGTTACAAATTCCCCTTGAGCTGCTGCGAATCGAAAGATATGAAATACGTGGACATCAGTGAATGCAAGAGAACCTGGCAGTCTCCATCATTAAACAGGGGCTGTTATTCATTTATCAAACCAGAACTCGAGAGGTTCCTTGGTTATGCCTTCACAACTTTGGGTATATCGATCTCAATTTTGGTAATTTTTAAAATTTATTTAAATTATTTATAATGTTATTGTAGGCGGTTTTAGATGTATTATTCATTCTATTTCTCTATTTTGAACACAAATTAACCAAATGAGTGACCAAATTTATAATTATAATATTGGCAACACATATCTTATGTCTTTGACGGAAAGTTCACTTATTTATTGCATCAAGATTGTTCTATAATATAATTTTTGTGGTATTTTTAATACGGTCTTTGTTCTCTCTGTGAATTGCCAATTATGATCACTTTGTTTATACTTTTCTACCTTGAGTAGCAGATTCCATCAACAGGAGTGAGCAGAGACAGTTCTGGAGTCTTTGGATACTTGCAATAGATGTCGCTGGGTGGAAGATTTAATGGAGATCTACCATGTTATTCTCCTATCTATAGTCATATTATTAATGTGTTTTTATGTAAATAAACTTAATTAAATTGTAAAATGAATAATTTATTTAAGAGATTCTGAAATTATTAAAACATTTATCTCAAAAATTAAATGTCGGAGTATTTTAATCTTACAACCAGAATGTGAAATAATTCTTGTTTATTTTGTATTAAGCATAAATGTCATTCTAATTTAAGTCACTAACTAAAGCAACACTAGAGTATGACCACGATATCTGACCGGGACTTCTAGGGGTTCCATTCCCGGGATTTCGCGGGATTGAAATCCCCGGCAAATGCGGTCGGTATCCCGGGATTCAGAATTTATTTACCTTTTTTTAAAAAAAAATTAAATTACTCGATATAAAAGTTAACTAAAAAGAAGACAATAAGACGAAAATTTCATTATGTTATTTAAAAAAATGATTTTATTTAATGAAAAAATAATTTCAATTAAAATAAATTTTTTGTTTATGAAAAATGATTATACAATAAAATTATGTAATTCCGGGATCTCGGGATTAGGGTCGGGATTGGTCCCGAAATCCCTGAATTTGGAAATTGCCGGGATTTGAAACCCTACCTTCAATACATCAGTTCTTTATCTATTCATTTGTTTCAAAATGATTTTTTCCCTGGGAAAACTTGTTTTGTTAGAAGAAAATCACTACTTTTTGTCTTCTGGATGCCGTAGAAGCCCCCTAGCTCCTATTGGACCACTACGTTTGGAGCGTGGTTGAGAGAGAGATCAATGCGCATCCTCATAACAATAAAGAATCTTTTAAAACTGCCATAGTCATGGTAATATCAAATATGAACAAGGATGATTTAATTCAAGCATGTAGACGATTTAGATCTCACACAAAGCCATCATTGAAGCTGGAGGCAATTTTATATTGTAAAAATAATCTTATTTTTATGCTAATAGCATTCTTCAATTATAAAGTTATTATTTATTATTTTATATACTATTTTATAAAAGCATAAATCTGGCCTCAAAGGGTCAGGGAAAAAACGTCACATGACAAAACATAGCACAGTAAATTTTTTTTGTGATAATATTTTTTTGTAGCAAATTTCGTCGCTGAATCTGTGATAATAATTTTGATAGTAAATTTTGTCGCCGAATTTATGATACTATTTATTGTCGTAATTTTTTCCGGAATGATAATATTTTTTGTCACAGAAATGATAATAATACTTAAGCTGTCCCAAAAGTCCTCAGGTGGCCTTTAAAAACACACTAATATTTTACCAAATTTAACCAAATTTGCACTGAATATTATTCAGACTGTCATAAATACTGTGTAAAAATTTCAAAGCATAAAATTTGAAACTTACCAAAAAAATAATATTATTAACCAACAAAAAAACTAGATGCAGCGAATTAAAAAATTTATTTAAAAAAATATTTTAAAAATTTCTTAAGTGTTACGTTGGAAACCCTGAACTCCCCGCACGCCAGGAACCTTTGAGAGAAGATTGAGTTGGCTATAGTCTAGCTTGATTATAACCAGTGGGTGTAAATAGGTCCCAGAGCATGTGGAGTGATGGACGAGACTGGGGAGTTCATTAACCCCTTTTCGTTCATCTAGATAACTTTCGGATTGATCGTAAGCTAAAAATGAACGAATTAAAATCAAATTTTCCGAAGAGATCATAAAAACCCACCCGATAGCGATACATGCCGGAAAAATTGGCCAGGTGTAGTTCCTCCATAGCAGGCCAGCCCTAACCTCAAACAACCCGAAAAACGTTTGGCAGAACCCTTAGTAGACCTTTGGAATAGCTAAAAATTGAAATAAAGTTAGATTAATTAAGAGGAAATTAATTAACAAACCATGAATCACAACACCGTCTAGGATGGCAGACAGCAGTTTGCGATAACCCGAGATTGCGCCACGATAAACAAACGTCTGTTCATGAACATCCTGAATAAACTATCGTTATATGATCGATAACATAAAGTAAATTTCACCGATAAGCCGGCATACGAACTACCCGAGGATTGCAATCGAATTTAATCAACATCGCGAACATCCCGTACACCCCGACGGCATGCTGTTTATAGATACTGCAACGCAGTTGTCGACAGCGCATCCGCGAGACATGGACGTTGATGATGATTATCAACATAAGTGAATAATAATTATTTGCAATCGAACAGATTTCTTTTCCTCCTCTACCCCGTCTCATTGCGAGGTTACATTCAGGATGTCGACATCCTTTATTGCAT
>MQRK01232954.1:4097-15572 GCA_001938485.1 Girardia tigrina | reverse complement strand
TTAATAACTATTTTCTTTTAATAAGGTTTTGAAAATAAACAAACATCAAATGATCCAAATTAAACCACACAACATAATAAAATTATCAGATAACAAAATCTGAAGTACTACAAAATAAAAAATAATAAGCATACGTAAATGAGTGTGGTTAAATTATTATTCACTGTAATTGTATGGTTGAAATTATATACCATATCCAGTCAATTGTTTGGCCTTTTAATTATATCTTTTATAATTTCTGTATCAGAAAGATAATATGGTATAGGATGGTCCAAAAATAGATTTCCGTTTTACATAACCAGACAAGACAAATTATAGACAAATTTACAAGTTTTTTTACATAGATATCAAAACAATGTATTAGGTTTGTGAAATATGAAATTTGTAGGAATGATTACAATAAATCCAAATAGTTATAATTTGAAAATGACTTAACTTTTCGTTGTTCAGCTTTTTTGTTTGATAGCTACATATCTTGGTTATTGAACACATCAATAACAATTAATTAAAATTATTGATAAATATTATGAAGTAAGAGTTTCTACGTGGAACCACAGCATCAGAAACCATGTGAAAAATCAATAGTGTATTCGGATACAATTTTACTACGCAGCAGACAGTCTTTAATTGGGTCAGGAAAATCGGGAAATGAGTTTCGGAGTCTCCAAAGAACGCAGGTAGACAATGACAAACTGATGGTAACCATGGAGTCGGATCCATCACAAAGTGAACATGATTTATCGCTAACGTTTACTATTACAAAGCAAACAATATTGAATAGCTGGGTTCAAATTGGTAAAGTGAAAAAGTTCGATAAATGGATGTCACTTTTTGAGTCGAATCATCACTTGTGATGAAAATGGGACCCAATATGATAATCACAAAGATGATCATGAGTGTTTGGAGGTCAACCGCAGTATAATCCATTATGACTTTATGAAACCGGGTTCATAGATCACAGCAGATATCTATTGCAATCAAGTGGAAAATATGATGAAGAAACGCAAAGAAAAACAGCCGCGTTTGGTAAACAGGTTGACTCCCATCTTGCTCCACGATAATACAAAACCACCTACTACACTTAAGAACGTGAAAAAAACTACAGGAACATGAGTTGGAACTTCGGCATCATCCACCATACTCATCAAACCTAGCTCCTAGTGACTACTATTTCTTCCTCAATTTAAAGAACTTTTTGATAGGAAAAAAATGTAATTCCAAAAATTCCGTAAAAGTTGCCCTTCAGAAATTTACAGATTCTCTCCCATTAAATTTTTGTTCAAATGGCAAAAGTGGGTCACTAATATGTGTACATACTTTGACGAATTGCATAAATATTTTTATTGGTAAATAATCTATAAACGTTGACTTTAGTTCTACAATTTTCATACTTGACGACCTAATACAAACAGTCTACGTATAATAACTTCTTTTATCTACGATGCTCTGCAGATTCAATCGGAATTGCGCCAGTACACTTGTCAGAGAGCATTGAGTCACCCCACATACTATAAATAATAAATTATGTAAAAATGAACAAACAGAAGAACCTTTAGTATACTTATATAAGTTCAAAAAATTACTTTAAATATTGGTTAGCTGAAAAATATAAATAATTACGAGTCACGTGATCTGATTTTATATGCCACCAGATTAATCGATTTCTATTTAAACAATCGCTTTCCTAAATGTCATTGTCACATTAAAACAAAATAATGTTATTTATATATTTTAAAGGAATATTTTTCGTTCGGTAGCCCTTATAAAGGTACCCTAAGATTGAGACAAAAATAATTTACATTGAACTATAAAATATAAAACCAGTTATTATGAAAATATTATATTTTGTTATTAGTATAACATTATATATTTGGTAACAATGATCAAATTGTGACACTATAAATTTTTTTTTATTAAAAATCAATAAAACCAAAGTTCAATGTCGAATCACAGAAAAGTTTTAATGTTTGTTTTTATGTAGTTATTTTATTATTTACTAGCTCAAAATACGAGCAAAAGTCGGTTGGTGGTTTTCAATTTGAAAGTAAGAGGGTCTTGTTAAAGGTATCAGTTATCCTTCGCTGCTCAAATTAATCACAAAGTCAAATTTTGCTTTTAATAATCATGTTATGTTTCCATTAAGTATTGTATACTTAATACCCAAGGAGTTCTAAAGCTATTTCCTGACAGTTGAAAGATTTTAGTAAAAGAATAGTTGTAAGAATGGTTATAGTCGTTCAGGAAATCTTAAAATGACTCGAAAAAAATGATTAAACAATTGTTCAGAAATAAGGTGGTCATTAGTCAAAAGGTTTATGATTTATTTTTGATTAATTATTTTGACTGTTTCATTATAATCGTAAGATAAATATGAAAGAAAAGGTTACTTACATTCCATGGGTAGCCAAATTATTGTGGACACTTGTTTTTTAAAGGTATTTTCAACTTCAAATGAATTTCTTGAGAAAACTAAACTTTTACGACGGTATAAATGTAATCATTTTTGATATTTTTTTATTTTTTTTAAACCCATTGAAAATATGTGGGAAGTTACGAAGAGGGTAGTAGCTAAGGAAGTCACAACAACCAAGTAACAGTTAATTGAAACAATTGGAAGAGTGTTACATCATACCCCAAATCTCACAGATACTGTTAAGACTGCATAGAAAGTGTGCCGTGACACATAGAAGCCATAATTAGAGAAAAGGGCGGCTTTACAAAATAATAGTATTTTAAATAAATTTGTATCAAACGTCTTCATATCACTTTTAAGAAAATATTTTTATATTTTTTACTTTATATATTGTTTTCATATATCCAAGCAAACATTTTAATAAAAAGAAAAAAGAACGACAATACTTAAAATTAAATGTTTACTCAAATTGTTCATGTGAGGAGAATTATTATCAAAACTAATAAATGTATGTTGCGTAATTTATGTATGGAATGTTCTTGGTGTGATCTTTGTATTGTTGTGTAATAGGTCACGACCGAAATAGTGTGTATGGTGAAATGAATGAGTGTATGTTTGACCCAGATTGATGACGGCATTAATCAATATATATATATATATATATATATACTGATGATATTCCTCATTTTATTGTCTTTAAATAAATATTATGACAGTCTCGAAGTCTTCTAACAGTTCATATAAAGTTAAAATATCAAAAGAAATAGTGTCCATAATAATTTGGCAATCCACAGAAGTACATTAAGGGATTATGTTGTGAAAATGTCACTTAAATACTCAAAAAAAGTATGGGCACTAATTTTTGCATCTAATGATTTACATCTCTAAACCATCCTTATTTTAAGATGTTTAGACTAATTTAACCCACCCTTTATAACTATTTTTTTAAATTCTCTCACAAATGATAAATAATTACAATCATATCGTAATTTAATTATGGTTTAGGATTATCATTAAGCTATCTAAAGGGCTATAAATTTAAAACTTGGAAAGTTATTCCTAAGTGGGTTATCGGAGTTTATAACAAGTTGGTGTTTTGAATTTGAAACCGTTTTGGAGCTCCTGGAGAGTCTATGATTCATTAGGCTTTGAGATATCCTTACCCGCCTTTCTCGAACATAAGACCACCCTAAAAATGACAATATTTGTCATTTTTTGGTTATTTTGAAATTTTAAGATAGGACCATAGACTTATATTCTAGAAAAACCGCTGGCATGACCACATGAGGAGAGAGGACCACTTGGCTGCCTTGGGAGAAAACCATTCGATAACAGCACAATAGAAAGTTCTGTAATCCATTACCGAAAATACATGTTGCTTTCGAGTTGGATTATGGAAGCGAAACACCTGAACTTATTCTCAGTGTTTATTGCTATAATCATGAGAGCTCTACCGTTTTCTACTCTCGTATATATCCTAAGACAAATAAAACCTCGAAGTTATTCACTTTCGTGTTGAAACCAACAAGCATACAGTCAATCTCTTTAGATCCATCACTTATTTTAAAATTCAAGTTGTTATTTAATATTTTTAAATAGAAATTACATATTTAGAACCTGTCTTAATAAAAAACAACCAAAAGCAATATAGAAAACCTTTTAATTAACAATATACTTCTGCTGTTTAATTGATTACAGCAAAGAGACAATTTGTTAATTCACAATCAATTTCGCCCTTCGATTTGCAATTTTATTCATAAGAGACAAAAGTTCGTTATTAAGATGTTTTCATTTCATAAAAGACTTAGAAATAAGCCGAAATTTCATAATTCTATCTAGGGAGTGTAAACCGGTTAACCTGTTAACCGATATTCGTCAATTTTGCGTAATATTTGTCTATTCGGTTAATCGACTTTTTGGGCCGATTAACCGACTACTACACCATTTCAAGTTGAAATGTTCAACATGTATTTCAAAGAATAACAATTGAATTTTAATTTCTTAAATTGTATATTAAATAATAACAATTTTATTTTAAATTCTTAAATTGTATTTTAAAAATTATTAATTTTGATACAGACATTGTAGCATCAACACATGATGGCGCAGCAGTAATGGTTAACCCTCTGACCGGGTATCCCGCGATATATATATATATATATATATATATATATATATATACAGGTGAACATAAAGTAACTACCGGATTTTAAGCTACAATAACTTTTTTTGACAAAACATTATGAAAAAATGATTTTAAATAACAAAAAAGCATTTATTAAAATTTAATAATATTCAACAAAATAACCATCGATATCAATACAATGTTTAAGGCGTCCATGAAAAGACTTAATGGCATTTTGTCACATTTCACCATCTATTTCTGCCACTTCTTGGCAAATAAAATCTTTAAGTTGCTGAATTGTTTCTGGTTTTCTTTATGCACTTCATTCTGCAAATAACTCCACACAAAAAAATCGAGTGGTGTCAAATCAGGTGACCTGGCTGACAATACATATGAACCACATCGTAGCCAACGTTGTAGAAACGCTTCATTCAGAAATTGTCGCACAATCAGGGAATAATGGTCAGGTGCTCCATCTTGCTGGAACACAGCTTTCCGTTTGCATGTTCTTGATAACGATGGCATAAAGCAACTTTTTAACATATCCAGATAAAGCACCACTGTTATGTTTCCTTCAATAAAAAAATACCCCATAAACACGATTTGAAGACAACTCCATCAAAGCATTAACTTTTTCACTAGTCTGTGATCTCTGATATGTTTCGGTTGGTGTTTCAGTACCTCAAATGTGACAGTTATGTCTGTTTACAATGCCGTTAAGATGGAAAGTTGACTCATCAGATAATATCAGGTTACTAAGAAAATTTTCACCTGCATCTATCGATGGAATTAACGTTTCACACATAACACGTCTAAGAGAACAATCTTCTTCATACAAAAGTTGCTTGGCTTGAATTCTATAGGGGAACATTTTAAAGTCGTTTCTTAATACTTTTTGAACAGTTCCATAAGAGCAATTCAGAGTTGACAACGATTTCCTGATAGAAGAATGGTGTTCTTGCTTAAAATATTCTGCTATCACATTTTTATTTTCATCATCAATTGGTGGTCTTCCAGATTTTGGAGCATTTAGAACGCTTCCTATTTCTTCAAACTTCGTGAAGATGCTTCTAATACTTTTTTCGGTTTGAATATTTTTCCATTTAAGTCGTTGAAGTTCTCTTCTTACTAAAGTCACTGACTCATGCTTCGAAAATAAAAAAAACAATTTTTACACGCTGATTTACATCCATTTTGAATCTTATGCTTAAAACAATAACAACAATTAATACAGTTAAACAAAATGTACTTTTAATTAAATTTTAAAAAATAAGCTTTAAGATGCCTTTATAATTAAAAAGACATATAATATAATTCAAAAGTTATTGCAATTTAAAACCCGGTAGTTACTTTATGAGCACCTTATATATATATATATATATATATATATATATATATATAAAATCTTTATATATTTCGACTACTTGAAAAAATCTTTGATTATTGCAACGTTTCATCTGCAAGGGACATTTTATATAGATGTAATATCCAACGTTTAATTTGCGTTAAAAATTGTTATAATTTATTAATCCACAATTTTTTATCAATAAGAAGTAGGATTTCGTTTTGGAACGCGTTTCTTCACCAAAAGTAATACTGGAATGGCTCCAGTACATCGTTGATGGAGTAAGACAACGGAAACCATTTTAGAAGCCAGAAGTTTAAAGTTTTATCAAATGGTTTATTTAATCTTTTTTGGTCATCTTTTGAAAGGAACTTGAGATATCAATAGGAACCAAAATACACAGCAATAATTATTGTAATGGTTTAAAATAATTTTTTATATTTTTATTATTGTTTTTTTATGACTGATGCCAGCAAAGTAGAACAGTGCATTAAAAAAATATTAATGTCAACGCTTAAATTCAAAGAATCTTATCATAAAAAAAATTATAATGGCAGAGAGAATTATCAATAATAGTTGTTCAGTTAATTTGATAATTATACTGACTGAAAAATAAATTATCAAAATATTTTAGTCTTCAGAAAATCAGCATCATTATATTAACGAGAACAATTGCCTGCAGAGAGTTCCCGGCGTATCTCCTCAACACCACCCAATCTCGTCAATCCTGGACACAATCCAAACAATAATGTATTATGTTCTGAGAACAGACAAAGATTATTTGATAAAATTGTCAAAAGGACTCCATTCATTTTCTATTCATCCATCAATTCACTCAATATTTTAACGGAAAGGAAACAACAGCAACAATAACAAAAGCCGCTTTCATTGATATGTATTAATATGTAAATAAATATTTCTGTCACAAAAATATATAAATAGTTATATCAAAAAAAAACTCAACAGAAGAACAAAAGATGAACACAAGTGGTGCTTCCCACTGTAATCGATATCTCCACAAATATTAATAAAACCTCTTTTGTCAAAAAAAAAGAAAATCATTTTTTGTTTCAACATAAAATCCGAAAAAAAACACAATCTTTTTTCTGATTTCCTTTCTTTATAACAGAGCTCTGTCTCGATTATATAATAATCAATATTTAATCGAATATGCTGTGTCAAAATTACACATTATACAGTTTTAAACGGGTCTTAAAGTCAGCTGATTGTCGGACATTATCGGATTTCTGATAACGAGATTTTTCTGAAAATTTCGGTTGGGAAAAATCGTTGATTTGCGGAGACGATTTCGGTTTGAAAGACGAAATCGATTCGAATCTGGTAGAGTTGATACTCGGTTTCGAGTATCGAGTGAGCGGCAATTTTGCTTGGCCTCCAGAATCCGTATACCCAAACCGATTTATCGGAACAGATTTTCGAGAGTTTTTTATATATTTCACCGACGGAACATGTTTTGATTTGATCGAGTCGCGATTCGTTTCGTTTAATTCGAATTTTCGTTTTAGAACTTCGGCTTTCAATTTTTCTTCCTGTTGTTTGGCGAGTGCGATGAAGTCCTGAAAACTCGATCGGAATTCCGTGATGTTTTCAATGGAACCGGGCGCCGTTTTACTTTCCGTCATTATCGAGCGATCTTTTGGCGAATAATCGTTCTTTTGAAGATTGTCCGTTATTTCGATATTTTTCAAATCGGACACGGATTTATATGACGGAAGAAACATGGGCATATCGTCGACGAAGTCAAAATTATTGATCGACGAAAGATTGGCCTGGGATTTCGAGAGCGTTTGACTGAGATTTGATCGATATGACGAACGAACGACGTCGTTTTCATCGAAAATCGTTCTCATCCATTCTAATGGGTTCTCAGTGGACGATTCGTTGTGTTTCTGAGGCGGCGGTGAGTACAGCCAATTCTCTGGAACTTTGTCTTTGAATTTAAATGATCGTGTTTTTGTCGGAACAGAATTTTTGATTGATTCGTCATGATTTTGATTTTTTGCAGGTTTCTCCGGTACGTATGATGCAAAAGAAGTATCTAAATCGAAAATCGATGATTGGACACTGGCGATAGATGCGGTATCTGTTCGATCTAAGAAGCTGTAATTTTGTAAAATTCGTTCGTTTTTCAGTCTCAATATTGTCATAGGGTCATTGTTTTTTTTGAAGCCAGACATAATTGCACGTATGAAAAATAAATACGAAAAATCCTGAGTATCGATTATTTATTTCCTTTAATTTTTTGTAAAACCAATCTATTATTCAATCAGTAAATTGCAAATTTTAAATTTCCAAATTTCGAAAAATACATTCCAAAGTAAATTAATTATTTTAATTGATGAATTTAAACAAATAGTTTTAAGGACAAATATTTAATAATAATTAATTGTGATTTAAATCTATATAATATTTTAAATTAGACAAAATAATCGTTTTAATTTTTTAAATCAAATATTGTTACATGATAAATTTATTTATTAAATGAAATATTTAACATGAAAAAATATAGATAATTATTTGTTTATATAGTATCTATTTAAAAGTATTTGTTATTGAAAAATAAATTTTATAGATTTGTTATTCGTTGTTACAAGCTATCCGGGCAACCATAAGCGATTTAAAAATTATACTAGATCATTTGGAGAAATTTAACAGCGAGAAAGGTAACAGCGTTGATAGATTCGGGTTGCTCAAAAACTGTTGTTTTGAAAGGGTTGATCAAGGGAATTGTTTTGGCTAATGGCGCTGATATATATGTGGGGATTAGTGATGTGGAATTGACTATAGACAATAGAACTATGAAAGTAGAATGTTCTGTTATGAAATACTTACCCTATGATAAATATCCAGAACATAATTATTTCCGGTTAAAACTAGCGAAAAAAGGTTCTAGTCTCCTCACACAGCGGTTCAGATATTTCATCACCGAGACAAGCCCAACATGGTGAAAACCACGTTTAAACAGGTCATTGGAATTAAACATATCGATAATATTATTTCGCTTATGTATAAACTGATGAGATTTCAGGATTAAAAATCAACTAAATTGTTTGAGCTTTCTAAATACATGGTACTGGTTAAAAAAATTAAAATTCATTATGAATGAACGGTTTGAATTGATGTTTATTTATGTTACATGTTAAATTTATTAAATGCAATATTTAACATGAAAAAATATAGATAATTGTTTGTTTAAATAATATCTATTTAAAAGTATTTGTTATTGAAAAATAAATTTTATAGATATGTTATTCGTTGTTACAAGCTATCCGGGCAATGATAAGCGATTTAAAAATTATACTCGATCATTTGGAGAAATTTAATTCGATCATTGGAGAACTATGAAAGTAGAATGTTCTGTCATGAAATACTTACCCTATGATTTTGGAATTTTAATTGGTATGGATGTTATAAGTGAACTTGGGGGCGTGAAAATTAATAAGGGTGTTATCGAATTTAGTGTGTGTGTAGGAGAAGGACTAAAGAAGGCTGGTGACAATATGAGTTGTGTCACGGGTGTTGTGCCAAGTGTTAGCCTGAACAAACANAATTATGAGATTGAATTTAAGGATAATTGGACGGCTAAATGGAAGTGGAAAGATGAAGCGCCGAGTTATCTAACAATTCGACATACGACCTTTAAGGATGACAAATCGAAAGACATAGCCACAATGAAAATCCTTGAGGAGTGGATGAAGACGGGTTATATAATCGATTATGACGAGAAGGAAATGGGTAAATCGATAGGATCTATACCCATATTTGGAATATTGCAAGTTAACAAATCCAAGATAAGACCGATCTTCGATTTTAGGAAATTAAACAATTATGTAGACATGTATAGTGGCTCAGCAGATATATGTTTGGAAAAACTTCGTACCTGGCGGTGAAAATGATCAAGATTTTCCATGCTTGATTTATCAGAGGCGTATATGCAGATACGTTCACAAGGAAATGTAGCGTTATCAATCATGTATCATTAATGGAAAAAAGTACGTTCTACCAGGATTGACTTTGGTTTAAATCTCGCTCCGACCATTATGACAGAAATTGTCAAGTGGATTTTAAATTCTGATCCTAGAGCACGTGAAAACATCGACTNGTACATCGATGACATTTACGTTGACGAATCTACAATCACAGTTGACGAAATTAGAATGCTGTTCGAGAAATTTAGTCTTAAATGCAAAAAACCAGAAAATCTCTCAATGGATAAAGAGGTGCGAGTGTTGGGAGTTAAAGTCTTTAAAGATAACAATTCGGTGAGATGGATGAGAGATAATCATTTCAAGGACGAGATTGTTGCCGAATCAATATCGCGTCGCGAGTTATATTCGCTGTGTGGCCAATTAGTAGGAATCCAAAATGTTGCTGGTTGGCTTCGTCCATCATGCTCCTACATGAAAAGGCTCAGTGAAGGAAAATGGAATGAAAAAATAGATGTCGAATTATGCGAGAAAATCAAATTTGTTTTGAAAAAAGTTCAGGAGGAAGATCCTTGTAGAGGAATATGGAGTATTGATGATTGTAAAGACGTTATCATATGGTGTGATGCCAGTTCGATAGCCATTGAAGCAGCATTGGAAGTTAAAGGAAATATTATAGAAAAAGCATCGTGTTTAAGGAAAACTGATGCTTCTAGGCACATAAACGTAGCAGAACTAGAAGCAGTTGTAAAGGGTCTAAATCTGTATATTAAATGGGGACTAACGAATGTTGTAGTAAAATCAGATAACAAATCAGTTGTTTCTTGGATAACTGAGGCACTATCAGAGCGAAATAAATTACACACGAAAGCCTCTTCCGAGTTTTTGATAAGGCGCCGATTGTCAATGATTAAGGAGTTGTGTCAGGAATACGAAATAACTTTGACAATTGAGTTTGTTAATAGTGAAGACAACAAGGCTGATGAACTGACAAGAATACCCAAACAATAAAAACGAAGCAGTTACCTTTTGTCTGTAACAGATGACCTATTCAAAGTACAGAAACTTCATGACAGATGTCATTGAGGTGCAAAGAGAATGCGATATCTATGCGATAAGTTGGAAATAAATGTATCAAATACGGATATAAAGGTTTTGATTTGGAAGTGTCAAAGTTGCCAATCTATTTATCCGGTGTCAATAAAATGGGAAACTAGAAAATTAGCTATCAATGAAAACTGGACAAGACTTGCAGCGGATGTCACAAAATTTGATCAACAAAAATTCTTAAGTATCATTGATTGTGGACCCTTTCGATTTGCAGTATGGAAACTAATCAAAGCTGAGGATGTCAAGTCGATTGTTACAGAGTTTTCAAATTTGTTTTGCGAGTGTGGATCTCCAAAGGAGTTGATTATTAACAATTATACGACATTTCATTCAGCCGAATTCAGCAAGTTGATGGAAAAGTGGAATGTACGTGTCCTATACCGCGCTATTAATCGACCAAATTGCAACGGAATAATAGAGAAATCATAAGACAATCAAGAGAATTGCGTCTCGATCGAATATTAGTATCATGGAAGCCTTATGGTGGTATAACAATACACCGTCCGACGGAAAGGAGACACCTAGTTCAGCACTT
>MQRK01232952.1:13704-25594 GCA_001938485.1 Girardia tigrina | reverse complement strand
GTAATAAAAATAAAAGACGCGTTTGACAAAAATAAGCTAAAAGCCAATCGAGCAATAATAAAAACAACAAAAATAAAATTAAACAACAAAAATCAGACACAAAATTCTTCAATCGATTCAAATAAAATCAAACAACCCGAAACTTCTCCTTTCCGGGTCGAGGCCTGCACACGTTAATAAGAAATAAAAAAAAACAATAAAAAACAATCATTAGTAAAACATGCACCACAACCCTCAAGTACCGGAAACCTTATGTACAAAGAAAACTAGTCACACCAAGACTTTGTACAAAAGCAAAAGAAAGAAAATCACATACACACATCACCAAAAGAACAACAAAATAAGTAGGGCACTACACAATAACTCTTAAATTATATATATATATATATATATATATATATATAATCCAGAACGCCATTAAACTCAAATTTTATTTTATTGCAATATATTTCGGTGGATTTTCCACCATTTTCAGGCTGAATTAACGACAATTTCGCTGTCTTATATATAGCATATTGATGATTATGCAAACATCTTGCGTAAAAACTAATTAAATATTTTCAATAAATTGGAAGAGAGACTTGTTTGGACATTAATGGACGGATTAAGTGATTCAATCAATAATGCTTCACGAGTAACTCTTTCTCAATAATTTTTAAAATTAGTTGTTTTCACCTCCGATTTACAACCCTTCTTTTATCCATCAATATTACTCCCATTATCCAATCGTCCATGCTCCTGAATCCGTTTACAGAGATGACGAGACGTCTCTCTAATGTATGTAGCGTTGCACCCATTACACGAAAATTTATAAACCAGACTGGAACATAAACTCAAAGGAGTACGAGATTTATTGCTGAACATACTTTGAATTTTGTAAGATTTAGAAATGATTTTTAAAATCAAATTTTTACTATCATTTGATTTTAAAATAGACGATTTAAATTTTTTGTAACCTTCTGAATAAGGAACGATTGGCGCATATCCAATATTAGAATTTTTATTAGATAATTTATCGGGTTTTAATTCGTCTTTACCCTGATGTTCTTTATTCGTTAATTTATCTATCGTCTCATTAGTTAATTTCTCTAAAAATGATTTCGAATATCCATTTTTCTGCAATAGTTCTGTTTGTTTATCTGTGCTTGCATCTGCTTTTTCATATGTTGATGTTATATATATATATATATATATATATATATATATATATAAATTTAATGCATTGAAATTGGAATACAAAATTCCAATTTCAGTGTTATTTATTTATTTACTTTTTTTATTAATTCACTCTGAAACATTTACTACAAAACAAATTTTTCTTTGCAAACATGAAAAAGTAATTAAATCATTTTTAAAATGTTCGACTTTCACTCGCTCTGATTTTAACCAATCAGAGCGAGTCTTTCTCTCTCTCCAACATTCGAACACATCAATTCCCTTACATGACTCGATTAATGAATAATAATTATTCAAACTGACTTTAAATTAGTTTTAAATTGCGAATTTTTTATTGTAAATTATTTTCTTTTTCTTTTCAAGTTAATTATATAATATTTACTATATTATTATTTATACATATAAATTATGTAACGCAAGCTAATCGATAAAATGCATCAGAAATTGTCATTCAAAATCAGAATATGATAAATGTTTTCAGATATTGTCCTTTCAGTTCGAATAAATGTTTCTTTTGAATTGTCATGGAAAGAGATGAAGATTCTGAATTTGAAATTCAGTACAAATAATAATAATAGCATATATTGGGTTGACCAAAAAGTCATTGCGTTTTTTACTAAAATATTTATTATCAAAAAATGGCATGGATGCACAAATATTTTTACACCATATACTGTCCATTATTTTCAATAACTTTCTTCCACCTTTCCGGTAGCTTCATTATTCCTGATTTATAAAAACCTTTGTCTTTGTCCGCAAAAAAGCTGTCTAGGAACGATTTGATGTCATCATCACTGGCGAATGTTTTTCTGTTTAAGGAATACTGCAGTGATCTAAATAAGTGAAAATTCGATGGGGCCAAGTCTGGAGAATACGGTGGGTGCGGCAAAACCTCCCAACCCAGTGATAAGAGTTTCTGGCGAGTGGTCAAACTTGTATACGGTCTTGCGTTATAATGCTGAATTACAACTCCTTTTCGATTTGCCAATTCAGGACATTCTTGTTGAATTGAATGAGCCAATTTCTCCAGCTGACCACAATATCTGTCTGAATTGATGGTTTCATTCCTCGGAAGGAGTTCAAAAAACACAATTCCTTTAAAATCCCACCAGACGGAAAGCATAACCTTATTTTGGTGAATTTCTGCTTTTGAGATCGTTTTGGATGACTCACCACGTTTTGTCCATGATCGTCGGCGTTCCA
This sequence comes from Girardia tigrina, assembly GCA_001938485.1. Lineage (NCBI taxonomy): Eukaryota > Metazoa > Platyhelminthes > Tricladida > Dugesiidae > Girardia > Girardia tigrina. Next base: position 23,215 of record MQRK01232952.1, on the reverse strand, counting down.
CATTGTTGTAAGCAATCCATTTTTCGTCACCCACAATCAAGCGCTTCAAAAATGGATCACTTTGGTCTCACTTCAAAAGGGAATCGCAAATGTCTATACGTTTCACGAAATGAATTTCTTTCAGTTCATGTGGTAACCACATATCGAGTTTACTGACGAATCCAAGTTTCTTTAAATGACTTCCAACACTTGATTTTGATATTTCCAGAGTCTCTGCAACTTCTCTTGTCGTCATATGTGGATTAGATTTGATCAGTGCTGTTATTTTGTCGCCATCAACTTCAATTGGTCGACCGGAGCGTGGTGCATCTTTCAGATGAAATTTTTCAGAACGAAATTTAGAAAACCAGTATTGACACTGTCTAAGTTTTAAGAAGTCACTACCATATACAAAACATATCTTCTTATGAGCTTGCACAGCGGTTTCCCCTTTGCGAAAATAATGCAACAAAACATGACGAATATGCTTATTTTGATTTTGCATTTCGAATTGACGGTAAAGTAATAAATTAAAACAAAATCAATTAATATTTTGTATAAACATAGTCTGAAAATTAAGGTTTCATTGAATTTAAATTTTATCACATCGTTTTATATTTTCAAGCTTTTTATTAGGACGTACTCGAAAACGCAATGACTTTTTGGCCAACCCAATGTATTATTAATTATACATATAAATTATGTAACGCAAGCTAATCGATAAAATGCATCAGAAATTGTCATTCAAAATCAGAATATGATAAATGTTTTCAGAGATTGTCATTTAAGTTCGAATAAATGTTTCTTTTTAATTGTCATGGAAAGAGATGAAGATTCCGAATTTGAAATTCAGTACTGTTGAGGTTAAGTTTGAAAAAATATATATCCATATGATAAAAGAGTTGTTTATAAATTATATACCATACGGTAATCGTTGTGATTATAAAGAAAAAAAACAAAAGATGTCTGAGGCTCCACTTTCGGTCATTCCTGGGAATGAGGAGCTATTTCGCCTCATTCTCCGGGATGGTCCCGAGTTTTGGAAGCCTATAATATTAACTAAAAATTATAAAAAAAATATATAATAAACTCTTACTTTAAAATTCAAAAATGAAAATTTTTGGAAAATTTTCCCTTTTTGTTAAATCGGCCTAGCGGCCGACTAATCAGAAATTGGCAATTAGACCATCAATGAATCTATTTTCTTAATGGCATTTATGGCCTAATAATTCTTTTCACGGCCTAATGGCCTTTTTAAAATAAATCCTTAATGGGAATGTGAAATTTAATACGGCCTAATGGCCTAATGGAATAAATAAGTGCTTTTATGTGCATAATAAATAATTGATGGAAGGCCTCTAATAATAATATAATAAAAAAAATTTTTTTAATATTTTAATTTAAAAATATATTTTATATATATAAGCTCTAGTATAAATAGAGCAATATTTGTATATATAAAAACTTAAAAAAGGAGAAAAGGTAAACAAAATAAAAAATAATAAAACCAAAAAAATCCTGTATAGGATTTTGCATTTTTTAGTATCTTTTAAGCTGTACAGCATCTTATATTTTCACCTCCAATCATTCAAAAGTTGTACAAACCTTTGCTCAAGACTAATTGTAATTTGAAATAAACGATTATTGAAGAAGCTTTGTTATTTATTGGAGTCAAAGAGTTCATCGAAATTAAACGTTGGGTCAGATAATTGAGCGCTGAACACCAAACAAATCCTTCTGATTTCTGTGTTCAAAATCAAATTCAAATTAAATACCAAACAGTACAAATAATTATAATAGCATATAAATATTTATATATTTATCTTGATTCAAATTTCGAAAATTCTCATTTAATATTATCATTTATCAATATTAATTGCGATTAATATTTAATATTTCTTCGTTTAAAATATTATTTCTGTTCACGTATAAAATAAATGTTAAAAATCAATTAAAAAATAATTTGTATAATAAAAATTTTTGAAATAATTTTTGAATAAAATTTGAATGAAATTATTAATTCTATTATTTGAAAGATTAAAAAATGAATATCACTGATTAATTTTGTTTGGTGAAATTGCTAGTGGAATAATTATAATATTCTTTCTTTCAAATTTCTTTTGGACCGCAGATGCACTCAATTATGTACAAGCCTTTGCAACTGCTCTCTGTTTGCAGCCGATCTTATCTAACCTTCCAAGTTCCATTTGTTTAATTTTTTAAGGTAATTTTCCAATTGTCTCTTTGGTCTTCACCTTCCTCTCTTACTTCAATCATAACATTTGCTAGTGCTAGTTTTCTCATCTTATATCCAAAGATTTTCAACTTCCTTCTCTATTTTGCACTCTTTCCAACCTTTCATCTAGTATTTCTGTGACTCTTTTCTTTCTATGTGTTTGTCCAAATTCTCCTATAGAACTTCATTTCAAACGCTTTAGGTTTATCCATGCTCTTCTGATTTAGTGTACAACCTTTGAATGCATAAAGAAGTGTTACCCAGACAATAGTCTTAGTGATCTGCATTCTACTCTTTATGTTGATTTATGTGAGGTTAAAAAGCTTGTTGTAATAGAAATCCTATTTCAGATTTCTTCGTCCGTTCGTTCATTCTTGGTGACAGTAAAAACTAGGTATTTGTAACTCTTAATTTGATCTAGTTTCTTATTTAATTGCATAATTATTTTTACTAATTAATATTTATTATTATTATTATTTACTAATTTAATTAATGTGTATTAAAACTTTGCTTTGTGGTTTAAAACTTTGCTAAATTTAATTATTGCGCTTGATGTAATGTAAATCCATTTTCAGATTTCTTTTTCCGTTATTTCATTATAAGGGATAGTAGACCACATGTGTTTAAAACTCCTAACCTGTTCCAGCTTCTCCCCCTTAATGTCGATCTCCAGTTTGACTGATAAGGAATTAATAAGGAAACAACCACAATTTAAACTTGCCTAAATAGTAAAAATAACAATATCAAGGAAAACCTGTTATTTTTCCATAAACAAATTTATTAAAATGAATATTTTTCATCAGAGGAGCAATACAAATCAATACATTTTGGTAAACGAGCATTAAATAAATTAATTGCATTTTTCAACATTTTTGTATCAATGAAGGAGCATTTTTCTTTAATTGGAGTTTTTAGCTGTTGCAATGAATTTTGCCTCATTGCATATAATCTGTCTTTCAAATAGCTCCATAGAAAGAAATCCATAGGGCTAAGGTCTGGAGACCGTGCAGGCCAAACCATTGGACCGCATATTCCAATTCAATGCTGTGGAAAATTGCGATTCTAAAATGTTCACACGTAATTTGAGTCACTTTTCTACTTATTTTTTCGCTGGAGTGCACTTCTTTTTTTTATAAAGTTTTGTTTTGCAGTACTTGTTCCCCAGATACGAGTGTTATGACGATTAACACAAGTATGTAAATTAAATTTAGTCTCACCTGGAAAGATCACTGTAGTGAATTCATAAATTGATTTATTACACTAAATACAAGAAAAACAATTTCAAATCAAAAAAAATTTCTTTTCTTTCCAAATGAAAATTAATAAATTAAACAGTAAAAAAATGGTAACTGAATATAACTGCGAATTAAACCGAAAATATAAGAATTTGTAAATAAAATTTATATACAAAGTTGTTTAAATAAACTCAAATAATATCAATTTAAATTAAATTTAAAAAAAGCACTGATAAACATATTTGAATCTGTAAATGGCGTGTGGCAAATATAATTCCGCTTATCGAGTTTCTTTTCTTCATTCGTTTGGTGCTCATCGTGTCGATGAGTTGGCCGAATATGTGATTAGAGCCCGGATGCTGTACAGGCAAGATGACTGCCTCCTGCAAATTTATCATGAGCCATCCATTTCTGATGCGTTTTTCACCTTCCTTAAGTGTTTTCTGTTTGTTCCCAAACAGACACAGGCTCTTGCGGATTTGGGCAGGTGCTCCGGCTCGTTCTCGACGATCTAGAAGTTGCCCTCAATACTTTCGGAAGCCCTATCGACTATGCGCTCGACGATAATCCCCAAAATGTCTTCCTATTCCATCCCGGACCGAGATGCCGCAATGATAGCCTCATCCATCATTATTTTAATCACATTATCCAAAAATTTGCAATCTTCATTGATCTTGTCAACCAAATCCTCGCTCATAGCAACTCTTGATGTTCTGTTCTCATCAGATATCTCATTTAGAATTTTATATTTGTATGGATAATAATATAATGTTTGTTGTCCTAAAGAATAAAGTCACACGTGAAATATATATTTTTGAAATTCAATCACATTCAGCAGTTTATTCATTTAAACAAATGAATTATTAATTCATATTACACGCCCCTTTGCCCTCAGGGCACACAGACATACGAAGTCTGAGCAAGGGGGTGTTCGATCTCCACTTCTTCGAGCACTCGTACAGACATAATCGTCAAAACGCACTGGTCGACGTACTGCCCTGCTAGGTCTTTTCTCTTCTGTTTCGATCTGCTGCGGTTCTGCATCCTCGTTTTCAGATTCATCTCCATCGTCTTGTTCGAAATGCACCACACCATTTTCTTCAGTTGCCTCATTCTTGCCCACTTCATCTTCAAGTTCTACTGCTGATGTCGGGTTCAATAGGCGAACAGAGCTGACTTAATACGGATTTCCGTCCACTTCCACCTGCTGTTCTGATGGCATCCCTGTCACTTTCGCACGTTTCCACTTGGTCATGCAGTTATATGGCAGCGCGGGCTTGATGAATTCTTCGTCTCCGATGGCCAACTTCAGATTTGTCTTGGCCCGCTGCTGCTCTGGCTTTACCTTATCAAATGTCCTTGGTAGTAGCAGCCTACTTTTCTGGCTGAAAACTGTCGACGCTGGGATTATGCCATCTGAATTTGGTGTTGCGTTGTACCAAGCGACCATCACGTATCTGCCGCTCCGCGCAACCATCCTTTTAATCGTGCGATGGGTCCGTTCTACAATGCCATTCCCGCTCGGACGGTTCACGCATCGATATCTCGCCTCAACCCAAGCTTTTTCCAACAGACTCTTTATTCTTGCTCCTTTGAACGTGCTGAAATTATCTAAAAGAATTTCTGGTGGTCCGAACTCACAAAATGCTGTTCATCGCAGCATATATATCGGATTCGTTTTCTGAGGCAGTTTGGCGCTACACCATGAAGTGCCCTGGCTCGCAATCCACGACTGTGAGGAATTTATCCGCCCCCATGTGTGTGACGTCCATGGTCAACCGCTGCCATGTTTTCTTTATGTTGATCTCTCCTTTTTCCCACTGGATTGGAGTTGGATCAATCGACATACATTGATTGCAACCATTGACGATGGCCTTCACTTGATCCTCGGTGACTTTCCCAGGACCCCACACCTTCCTTGCAAAGAACATAGTGCGCCTGATCCCGAAGTGGTTGATGTTATGCATGCGCTTCAGGCCTATTTTCCACTTTTTCTATCTCTGATAATGCTGCCATGATTAATAACTCAGCGCCTGAGATCTGATCGGTCCCTCACCGGACACTGCGTTCGTGAGCCATTAGCAAACTGCTGCCGAGTCTGTTAAAAGCTCGATCTCTCTGAGTCCCAATTTCACCGCCTCTTTGATAGCACGGTTTGCTGCGTCGAGTTCGGCCAAATTTATGTGGTTGCAATCTTCTTTTGGCCGGAGCCAGCAAGAATTCTCAACAATTCGGTGCGGACGAGCAGTCGCTTTACCGGTGGCCCTTTCTGTCGTGATTGAAGCATCTCAGCGCCCTTGCCAAATTGACTTCTGATGCCACTACAGAAGTCGGCACCTCCTTTTTTCCGGCGGTGTAGTTCCCCGATACGGTCGCGGCCCGAGTCGCTCCAGCTCTCGGTCGAATAGTGCGAAGTAAAGCACGCGCAAATGGAATTAGTTGCTGCAACGTCACCCCGTCTTTCATCGTTTCCGATGCGATGTGCCTTGCTACTTCATCTGGAAGACCCACCAGAAAGGCTTTTCTGAGCAGCGGCTCCTGACCGTGGCATGCAATCTTTGCACATCGCCTTAACGCTGCCATGAATTCATCAATCAATTCCCCGTGCTGAAGGACTCTCGTGCGGAAATCATCATAACCGGTTTTCGAGTCCGAACGCATCCATTAGCGTCAATTTTACCGACTCGTAATCGCCTTGGGCACTGCTCTCCATTCTTGAGAACAGCTCGAACGCACGGCCTTCTAACATCATGGGAATCGCGTTCGCCTTGTCAATCCCGCATATGGTTGCCATTGCTTCACATTTACGGCACCACGGTTCGAAATCTCCATTGAACAACCGCACCGTATCTGTGAAATTTATCCCCTTCATCGATGCCGCGATAACTTGTCGGAAAGAATAAAGTCACACGCGAAATGTATATTTTTGAAATTCAATCACAATCAGCAGTTTATTCATATCACAATGTTTTTCTTAAAGTTCTTGGTAAAAAATTGTAAAAATATTTCAATTCTTCATATATGATTTTAAGGCTTGTATTAAAGCCACCATCTCCGCAGGTAAAAGACACCTTCAATAGCATATTTTCTTTAATTTTCTTCACTTGGGCGACTGGATCATTGATAATCAGTCACTGAGCCAGTTTCTGTGAAACGACTGAATGTGTTAATTACTGTTTGATATGAAGGAATGTTTTTCAAACAATAAATTTGTAATTCTCGCTTGATAGTGGTATATGATTAATACTTGGAATACAAACGAATGATTTCTAATCTTTCTTTTACACGTAATATTTCAAAATGGCGCCAACAAATATAAATAAAATTTTGAATTAAAACAAAAATATTCTTAAAATTAATAAATTTGTTTATGGAAAAATAAAAGTTGATGTTGTTATTTTTTCACTATTTAGACAAGTAAAAGACACCTTCAATAGCATATTTTCTTTAATTTTCTTCACTTGGGCGACTGGATCATTGATAATCAGTCACTGAGCCAGTTTCTGTTTTTATTTTATTATCATAAAATAATATACCAACAAAAGTAAAAAAATGAATATTTGTTACTTAATCATTTTTTTCGCATGAAAATTTATGAATATTTTAAACAATAGGAGGTGAATTTTCACATTAGTCTAGATGGGAATATTTATTTGGATTTATGATTCTTCAAGAGATTAGATCGATAGAGGTATGATTGTTGTAATCCAAGAATTAAGAATGATGGTAGTGTGGCGTTGATTTGGATTATTTTTGGTTTGGTTGAGTAATTGATTCGTTACTGTTAATAGATGAACGAGAAATCCAATTTTGTTCTTGGATTGGGACTGAAGATTCTTTTTATGATTCGTTGTTTCGTCTAGTTAGAAATTGATATTGAGGTATTTTGTTCTCTTCTGATTAATTAGGAAAAATGCTTTTTGTAATTTCTTAACTAATCGCACTTGATATTGCTGTTTGGTGATAAATGAGTACGGAGTGATTTTTTTATATAATTGAAATTGAAAGATTGAATAGATGGTGAATTGAATGAGTTGAATTGGAATTAATTGGACAACTTTAACAGATTAACGTATGCTTATTATTTTAATTGTTAATTGATTTTCTTTTTTAATCTATTAATTTCTATTTATATAAATTATATATATATATATATATATATTGTTAAAGTAGGCAACCACATATATGAATAAAACAAATTACACAAAAAATATTGACAAAATTACTGATTTGTATATTTCTGAAAAATTTAAGTAATCTGATATTAAGAAATATTTTTATTACTTTTTAATTTTAACTATTATAATGGAAACCAACCTCAAAAACTAAAAAAAATAATCAAAAAATGATTTCAAATAACCAATTCTTAATAATGAATTACCTAATTTTTAAACAATAATACCATTATTATTCCCATACAACACCTGAGGACCATACATTAATCGATATTTCTAGTGGCGAAGAGGGGGCAGAAGAGGCTACCGTCATTTGAAATATCAATCCACTGTTCTCGATTAACCATAAATATCAACAAACCCTCAGGATTACTGATTATCAAAAACCGAATGTCAGGCTAAAAGCAAGCGGTGATATTCATCTGAGGCGGATTACTGCCCAGAATCTAGAATACATTTAATTTCGGAACAAAAATGACCACACATTCCTTATAGAATGACACTTGTTCCTCCATCGGTATTCATTTCAATTTTCCAACCGACATTTTAAATTATTCATTTTCGATTACATAAATCACCATTTAAAATGTATTTAGAAATATCGATCAGGGTTCACGGATCGGTTACTGATTCCAAAATCGATCAGTCTCGTCATCGTTATCCAAAACACCATTCTCAATCAATTTTCTCTGATAATACGGTAATAGTCCGTAGATATTTTCACATTTCGATTTCAATTGTAAGGAAATCTCACTTTCAACTGCATTTTAATTATAATGTGAACCACCTAAAATTTTTATATTCATATCATCGTAGTGTTAGAAAACGCCCGTAATTTTTTATTTTTTTAATTGACAGATTTTTACGACTTTACAAAAAAATCTTCGTTCTGAAAACCTATATTTATTTATCGAAATGCGCTCAATGTATTTCAAATAATCCAATTAACAAAAAAAATGACCCAAAACACTTACAATTAATTCGATATTTTTTAACAAACTATTTCCACCAAATTTTAAAATCATGATCTCAAAATTCGTAAAAATAAACTCTCCGAGAAGTTACGTAAACAATTTTGAAATAATTATCTAATTTTTACATTTCATAAATAACTTGATACTTCACAAATTTTATTGCTTCACAACAAATTTTTAAATTTCGACATTTACAACGTAAAAAGATCACTTTTCGATTTAAACTTCTATCACAATTTAATTTTTTATTTTAAATACAATGATAATTAAAATTATATCTTATTCGACTTCAATCACGTATTAAACACTTTTTCAAATCAATTCAATTTCACAAGTCACGTACTCAATGTTTCACAATTATCACATCACACAAAACTCTAATTTACTCTTAAGGTCATTAAATAATTTTATTTTAATTATTTCGATTAAACAAAATTTCCAAAAATTATTTTTTTTCTTACTTTCAAATCATAATTTATTTTTTTGTTTAAGTACACTTAAACCTGTTTTTATGCGATTTTCATTGTGTGATCTCATAATTTAATTTTTTGTATAAGATCTCAAATAAAAAATCGCATAAAACAGGATTGAGCGCTTTTGAAATATTTTCTTATTTATTCTTTTTGTTTGATTTTACTGTTTTATAAAATGCCAAAAAATATTCGATATCATTAATATGTTAGGTTATCTGGTGAAGATGAACTTTTTAATAAAAAAGAAATTAAAACAAGATTAATTAATCAAAAATTTTTATTATATATGTACAAATTACACGTTAACAGCCTAGACCTTATCTTCCGAAATTTATAATTTAAATAATTAGGGAAGTACGATCTACATGCCCTGAGATATTATATATATATATATATATATATATATATATATATATATATATATATATATTGAAAATAT
>MQRK01232952.1:0-13654 GCA_001938485.1 Girardia tigrina | reverse complement strand
ATATATATATATATATATATATATATATTGAAAATATAATTTGATTAAAGCTTTTTTTATATAATTATTGGATATGTTTCGATGTTTATATACAATTTTAATACAATGTTAATAGATACATTAATTTTAAAAGGTATGTTACGAATTAAATATTATTATTTATTAAAGTATTATTGGGTAATAATGGCAAAAATATTGTAATTAAAAATTTTAAGTATTGAAATAACCTTACTTCGCCCATTCTGAATGTTAATTAATGAGTTGTAGAGATTCACAATATTAGTAGAGATTCACAAAACTGTAGTTCGTAATGTGAATCAAATCCCTTTTGTAGAACAGAAAACTCATCTTTTGAAATGGATGAGGTTCTATCCTTACAACATAACCAATGATCTAGGACCTTACTCGATCGACTCATTTGAGAATGCTCGCTAATCCGGGTTTTGAGATGACGATTTGTCTCTCCGATGTGAACCTCTCATCCTATAAAGGTATTAAGCCTGAGGCTTTTTAGAAGGTCTGAGACGCTTATGGCTTCAACGGGCACTCCCCCAATGTTGGGATCCATGCCTTAGTTCCACCGGCGAACCGGCTTCACAACACCACTCACCAAAGTTGAAACCTTGGATCATTGCGATGCAATCGACCACTCGGCTGTAGGGTCACTACTCCACTACAGTCATGACACTCAGGACGAAAGCGAAGCCTAGCTCATACGGATTGCAAGTTCGTAGTTGCTACGATATTCTGTCGGCTCAGATATCGGCTAGCTTTTGGGCACTTTAGCCTAGAGACCGAGATTAGCTTGCAATCCACAAACTGTTTTCGATTTGTTTGAGAGGAAACTTTGAACTTTGGATGTGATAGAGACTACTTTAGCGCTACTTATTGTTCTATAAATACTCTTCTTAAACGCTCTAAATCCTTCAGAAATGGTATTTAAATGATTTGTTTGTATTCCTTAGTATTTTATTCCTTTAATTGTTTCTGAACTCGTGCATCTGTACATAATTTGTCTAATGTTATCCTAATGTTGTGTTCTATTGGCTTGTTTGTATACATATTGTTCCTCAAGAGTCTTCTAAGAATATTTAAATCCTAATTTGAAATTTCAAAAATGGACGACAAATTCCAAACTCAATATATATATATATATATATTATTTAGATTTATTTTTGTGTCATTTTATCCATGTTCCCGTTTATCTTAGTTTCCAGAGAATTTTATTAAATTTGGCTGTAACAAACCTTAATTAATTTCAATTGCAATCCAAATTCTTCGAATCCCATCCTCAATCGTCGTCATCGTCCGTTTTCAATAACAATTTCACAAAACACAACAATCGATTCCTACTCAAAGAATTTCGAGCTTGAATAACAATTCTAATTGTAGTAACAATTATTTGACCGCATCAATACGATTCTGTCGGTACAGCGCCTTTCCGAAAGACACCCGAAATCCGATGAAATCGATCGAAAACCGTACAAGTCGTTAAATGGTTAAATTAAGACTGATTTCGAATAATGACGATATTGATGATACTTACAAGGAATTTCGTGGAAAATTTTATGAAAGTACTATTAAAATACTAATTTATTTGATAAATGATCATTTTTATCATTTATTCAATTAGTAAACATAATTGCACAAAAATTGCTACAAACTTTTGAAATATTAAAAAAAAAATAGAATCGCCAATTATTAAACAAAATTTTCTATGAAACAAAAATACTAGCTCTATATTATTATTAACGAAGCATCAAAATTCTGTAATATCATAAGTTGTTCATTTCAATTATTTGGACGAAAATATTCTTCTAGTATCCATTTGATTTCAGGGTCTTTCTCTAGAGCTGGCAAGACTTCGTTAAAAGAGTGTGGTTTGTGTTGGGATCCCAGGAATTGCTTGGGCGTCAATTTTAATTATTTAATTAATTGATTAATTGTAATGACCTAATTAATGGAAGAAATTAATTAATAGACGTCCACGCATTCTTTGTTTAATTAATTGCACTTATTAATTATCTTTTTTCTGGGACACCTGAAGACTTTGATTTGACAAGGGTCCCTATTAAATTTCTGTAAGGTTATACTTGCAGTAACATTTTGGACATGCAACGTATTCTATTTCATGAGAATGTCTTGTTTTTGGTTTGATGAGTTTTGATTCTTGTATAAATATGTGCTAGATTTTTGTAATGATATAATAAAAATAAACGAATTACATATTTTTGGACTCCGTTTTTGGTAAAATTTTTTGTTTTGTGGAGGACGGACAGTTGAGGTTTTGATGGCCGCCGATCTGTTGACAGGTAACGGCAGGTGCTTTTAGTGCCTGCCGCGACTGTTGACGATATAGCAGCTGAAGAGGAGGTAATACTCCCCAAAACATTTTATAATATCATCATGAAGAGCTCAACTCGCCAACCTCTGTCATCCTCTTTCCTTTTTGTTTTTCTTTTGGGTTGATGGTTAAAGGAAATGTTTATCGTCATTGTCATTCTTCTCTTGTTTGGAATGCAAATTATGGTGAGCAAAACTGAGTCGCAGATTCCAGCCCTATCGAAAGAAAATCAACGGCTCCTTCAGGAAATTCAGATATTGAAGCAATCAAATGACCAAAAGGAGGCCCAATTATCGAGACTCAATTGCGGTACATCGACTTATGGTCGAAAAACATGTTCAATCTCAACAAAGATATAAAAAACTTCAAATGGACGTTGATGAAGAGAGAATCCAACAAAATATTATGAGCTATCAACGTAAAATGGTCCAACGAGTTTCTCAAGAGCACCCGGAGCAAATTGTTGAGGCGGTGAGGAACATGGAAACTAAGATAGTCGATGATCCAAGAAACAAACCTACAACCTCCAAATCAACAGTTTACGCCTCAATAATAAGAGAAGATATGGCATCCTCTTCTCCGAGCATCATCAGTCGAACACAGAAATGGCGAGAACAGAGGAAACGAAAAGCCCAACTGGACCAACAAGCGCGAATTGAAGTGGAGGTTATCAAAACCCATACGCGTTTGGACACAGTGGTTGGAGAGCAAGAAATCCTGGACGAAGGTGATTTCGATTTTAAGAGGATTGACCGATCGCCACAGCCCAGCATGGATAATAAAATCGCCGTACCCCTTTTAAAGATTGGTATTGAAGAAGTAATCAGGCGGCAAAAAATGGTTAGATTGGGAAGCCAAGTACAAGACATGGAAGAAAGGTCGAGACCGCCTTTTGTACCAATCAATCACAACTGGTCAAAACGAAGAATTTGTGGTTTCGTCCGACTCGGATGATTAATGACGATGAAGAGATTCTTCCTGTTTATTTTTCTTTTGATTTGATTAATAAATAACAACATTTAGAATTTGATTGCGTTTTTTCTCTTGTGATCTATCTATAAAAATATAAAAGATAAAAATAAGTAGTCTAACCTAAGTAGCAAATAAATAATCAATTAAATTAGATAAGGACTCATAAATGAATGTAATATGATATTAAAGAACATAAAGATACAGAATTCTGATCGATAAAAAACAAAATTTTCAATCATTAGGAACCCGGTAGATACTTGATTTTGTTCACTGGTGAAAGGATGGCGCCAGATGAACTTAATTGGGTATGGCATAGACCATATACCAACATCAGGAATAGGTACCTGATGGGGTTTATGCCAAAATAATATGTTGGAATTGAACCCATAATTAATTTAATTAAAATAAAATTTATTGAACCCAACACTTGTTCTAAAAAAATTTATGGATAAATCATTTAGATAATTATATTTCTTTACCGGCACATGTTCTTTATTAAATTTTTTATTACGCCTAAAGAAAAGTTTGTTTCTTAATTTTCTTTGCACCATAGCAATTTCATTTTCTTCTTATAAAATATTGTTATTGTTATATAATCATTTTTCGCATAATATGAAAGTGAAGCTATTTTAATTTTTATTATAGAATACATTACTTCACTTTTGTGCCATCCTCCACTCGATAATAAAGTAAAATTGCTGTTCTATTTATATTCAACAGACCTAACGTCACTAAGTCTTACATCAGAATACACTTATGTGCTTGGACGAGTCACTTTTCAAGAAGGTATTTAAAACTTAATTACCAGTGCTTTATTAATTATCCTTATTCTTTACTTTAAAACAACAATTTTACTTCATCATAAAATGTGCCTGATAAAAAAGTAAACATCTTTTTTAATAAAATTTTAAATGGTTTTACTATTTATATGAAAATATAGTATTATATGTTGGATCTCTGGGGTCGATTATAAAGATCAAACAAAATTACTTTCCGCTGGTTCGTCCGATCTAAGTGGTGTGCTTAGAACGGCAGGTCAATTTTATAATTCACGAACTTTATTTTTTGTTCTTTATAAATTTAATGACAACAATAAGACTGTTTTTTTAAATAAATTTATTGATTAATTACAATAGTTAAAATTTGTATAATTACAAAATAGCCTAACAAATATTAGGTGTGTGTATTAAATTTTTGATTGAAGAGACCACCCTTCAATATCAAAAATCAATTTAATTCAATGAAATTTATTGGTAGATACAAATATAATTTAAATTTTACTTAATTACGTTAATTATTAAATTGATTTACGAAAATTAAATAAATATCAATATAAATTTTAACCAGATAGATTCTGCAACTTCCAATTTAATCTTTCTCGAGGATTCCTCTTCCAAAATTAAATCTCTCAATAGATTTTATCGATTTAATATAATTTCTCCTTCTCAAGTGTTTATACAGGTGATTTAAATATTACTGGGTTCCTCAACAAACAAATTTAATTCTTCTCGTCGATTCTCAATGAAAACAAAATCTTCTTTGATAATTTTTCCTTTAGTTATTAAAATCAATATTTTCCTCAAGTTCTTCAAGATTTCAGGTGTCTTCTTCCTTGCCTTAGAATAATAAAAATTTCTTTAAAAATAAAATAAAATTTCATCACAGTGCTAATTTACATATTTACACTTACCTTAAAAATAAAATAAAATTTCATCAACCGTCGAAAACTCGACTACTTAATTTATATTGTCCGATTTTTGCGGGCTTTAAATTAAATTCTGATCTTTGACTCCTAATGAGTCATTTCAATTATTACTTTGGCCTCCAGGCTTAACCTTTTTAATTTAATTTTAAATTAAAATTAAAAATTAATTTTTAATTAATTTTAACACGAGTCACCGATATTTATCGTTCGTTTTGTTGTTACGAATTTGAAATGACGAAACAAATTTTCTATTTGAGTTTTGTTTTTTTTATTTGAATTTTTAATTCAGAGTTTGATTAGTAAATTTAAAACAATTTTTAATTTGAGTGACATTTGAATTTAAATGGACAAATCAAATTTTAGTAGTTGTGTAATCGGTGTGTGTGTTTGCAGTGAATAGGGTTAAGAAAACAATAATAAAAAATAATGTTTTTTATTTATATTATTTTATTTAAATATAAATAAATAATAATTTTATTTAAAGATTTATAACATAAATAAGGCAAATAATAGTATTCTACTATTATTGCATATGTAGTATTCTACTATTATTGCTACTATTATTGGTGCATACAATTCTAAGTCTTCGTCGTCCATTAAATCAATAATTACTGGGCTCCCCAAGGTGGCATGGATTGATTCGGTTGGTATGTCGGCTATCCATCTCGAAGTGGACTTTATTCTAGAGTCATTTAGTATGCCTATTATATCGGCTCGGGGAGTGGTATCCTTTTCTATTATAGCGCCTTATTGTAGTTTCTTTAATAAATTACTGTAAATATTTGCATGAATGAATCATCATCTTATTAGTTAGATATGTTTATAATTCATTAAATTATAACCAGGGGTCAGGGTGTGACCCCATGGAACCTAAGTGCGATATTTTTATAAAAACAACTCTCTCGTCATACAAATAAAATAAATTCGGCATTATCAGGCAGATTTATCTTTTTTATTTCACAAATATTGTCAAAGAAAACCAGAGCCGAACAATATTCCATTTTTGGGCAATACCCTTTTAAAATATCCCTGGGGGTCATACGCTGACCCTAGGGATCCTGTAAGGGTTAAGAAAACAATAATAAAAAAATAATGTTTTTTTCCGAATCTTATCGTTCTGGTATAAATGGTTTAAAAAATTAATTTGGACTATCAGCTAATTATTAAAAAAAGAAAATAAGTTTGTTTTAATAATGGCAAATTTGTACCCATATTCAAATCAAGAAAATAAAGATTTTTGTGTATTTTTGTTCTCATTTTCACGCACAAAAAATTGTCTATTTTTATCGATCTATGAGATGAAAATTGTGGTATAATTTGTTTTTTTTAATTTTTGTTTGATCAAATGATGACAGATGATTTGAAAAGATCGTTCAATCGATACGTTATAGCAAAATACAACTGCCCTGAAAATTTCAGCTCCATAGCATCATGGGAAGGGTTAAATTGCAAAAAGCAGTTTAAACATTTGTAGATAATCATAAAACGATTTTTGCCAAACAAGTTAAAATTAACTTTTGAGATAATTTCATTTGTTCAATAGATACATTATAGCAAAATACAACTATCCTGAAAATTTAAACTCCATAGCATCATGGGAAGTGGGTCAAAACTGCAAAATGAGGCTGGGCTCTGGACAAGATGACACGAAAGCAAGTATATGAAAATAAAGGAAAAATAAACTTTGCCTGTAACATTAAACCTAACACCACTTTTGATTGAATTTAAAGTTAATAAATATTTAAGTAAATTATTTTAATACTATTTCTTTAAATAATATCTATTCAGAATAAGGTGATGTAGTGTCCACAATTTAACACACATAAAAAGAAAATTTCATCACTAATAAAATTACAAATTATAATTATCAATTACAATTTACAAAAAAGTTACAATTACCTAATTACACTATTCATTAAATATTTTCACTTAACAAATTTGTCGTTGATAAAATTTTTAACAAAAAATAATCTTTATCAAATTTTATTATTAATCAACAATCAAGAGTGAATCAAAAACATTAGAACATAAAAAAAATTTTTTAATATAAATAAAAAATGTCTAACTTATAAAAAATTTTGTTTAAATGTTCACAATAATTTTTTTGGTTTTAAATAAATGACGTTTCCAACTCAATAAAAGTTTGCGTCGATTTGAATTTTTAATTCTAACCGCTTTTTAAACGTTGTTTGGAATTATTTCAATATTACCGCTTCAATTGCTTTCCAATCATATTATTCACTGATTCGAATATTCATATAAATTTGGTGATGATTCAACCCCATATTGAGGACCGACTCAGGGGTCGTCGAAAGGTTGTTTATGGACACGAACGGGTTAATTGGTGGCCCATATTATTTCACCTTATCGCCATCAGGCACTGGTAATAATTAGGTGTCAACCACCGGCCTTTCTTCGACTTTTACGGTATTTGATTTTTTAAGGAAACCCGAAGACGTTCGAGTAAAATCTGTGATCAGGGAAGCCTCAACAAACAACAATACTGCATACGAGTTGATATTTTCTAAACGATCGCATAGGTATTTTTATAATTCTATAGTATTTTTGCAATGAAATATTCAATAAAGTTAAATTTCCAATAAAATAATTGCATATTCAAAACAGATTATTTAGTGACAGCCTCGGGACAAATTATGTTATAGAAGATTGGCATAATTCATTTAGAACAGTGGCTCTTAATCTTTTTGATATACTATCCCTTGACATTTTGTTTCAAAGAAATGAATTCCATTAATTTGTATTAAAAAATTAAAATTACATTAACTTCATATCAATATCGCGTATATTATCTAAACAAAAAATAAAAATTGTAAGGAAAGAAATGGTTATGCATCATTGCGCGGTATACAATAAAATGAAAATGAAAGTAAAAATAAAAAATAAATTAAAATTAGAGTTAATTACTTAAAATAAAATTGTATTAAATGTAATGAGTATTTATTAAAATCCTTAGAAGTCTTCATTAATTTTTTTTTGATTTACCCACTTATATTAATAAGTGTGACCGGACATCATCCGTAGATTACGGCTCTTCAGATACCGTTATATCAACATCTTTATCATTGGACTCGTACTATTGAAATTCAGTAATGTTGTAGTCATGAATTTCTGCTTTTCTTAATCCCTTTCAATACAATTAACTGTGGTATTATCCCAACTTTCTTTTATCCATTTACAAACTTCGCTGTAACTGGTGCTCTTTTGTATTTTTAGAGTAAAGTTAGAACAACTCACTTGGATATTTGCTCGAACTTTCCTTGTACTTAGAGTATATGATTGTAGGATAAATAAATAAATATTATAAATAGATTATTTAAATCAACTATCAACTAGATGCAGACTAAATAAAACAATACACTAATTAACAAAAAAGTCAAGATAAATAAATAAATAATGGTATCGGATCACAACAGTCAAAATGAGCTATATCAATAATAATTCTAACTTATATTTGAGACTTAGGCGAGGTATAAAGGAAAACAATAGAAAGCTCGACTATTCAATTAAATATTCTGGATACTGGCGATGAATAATGTTAGCTATCGCAGAAATTGTTTCTTGTTTTTGATTTGGATATGTTAATTCTGTGATGTCCAACCAATGGGCCGTATTGCGGCCCACTAAGGACTCATTAAAATTTTTTTAGCAAATTTATCAAGTTGCGGCACGAGTTTTCATGTCATTTAATCAATTAACTTTATGTTTAATAAATAAAATAATTCGCATAAACAATTTATAAAACATTATAATTAAGATGAAATTTACGACTGAGCATGCATTCTAATTTTATAATATTGTAAATTTCTTAGTTCTGTGATTACGGTCCCAAAATATAATACTCACTATGGATAAATATCACTCTAAAGGCCGTCTATTAAAACTAAATTAACATAGATTAATTAATTATATTAATGAATTTTTTAATTATCTTTGTTATTGAAATAAATGCGTTTTCAGCAAACTACGGCTCAATATAATAAGTAATGGTTAATTTCTTTTTTCAGAGAACTATAATTTTAAAAATTGAAAATTTATATTCATATGGTCATGGAATCTATTATTAAAAAGGATTATAGCAGAAGAAAAGAGGAAATTTAATATCCAATGAACGGGAAATATATTTTGTGTCCGAGTTATTTGGCAATATAATATGTCTTATATGTAATGATAAAATTAGCGTTTGCAAGGAATACAAAATCAAACGTCATTATGCTTCGAATTATGTCAGAATATCAGACGTTTGATGAAGAAAGAAGAAAAACGAAAATTGAAGATTTACAAAGGCAATTTGGTCACAACAAGGTAGTTTTCAAAAACATCTTGTTAAACTGGAACGTGTACAAAAGTTATTTACCTGATAGCTAAGAAAGGAAAACCACTTTTTGATGGGGAATTAATAAAATAATACATTGTTGTTGCTTTTAATGAGTACTGTCCTGACAAGGTGAATTAAGTAAAGGAAATATGTCTTTCACATCAGACAATTGGTAGAAGAATTGATGACTTGAGTGATAATATTGAAGGCATACTGAAGGAAAAATTATCTGCATGCGTTCTTTACAGTTTAGCGTTGGATGAAAGGACTGACCCAAGTGATACTGCACAATTAGTTATTTTCATTAAAGGAATTCATAAAAATTTCAATATTATAAAAGAAATGTTGGACTTGTATCACATAAAAGACATAACGACCAGCATGGACTTACATGAGTTTGTTAATTTGTCATTAGATAAATTCAATATTGAAAGGAAAAATATTTATTCAATTGCAACTGATGGTGCTCCTACTCTGACTGGTAAATACAATGGTTTTATTACTTTATTCAAAGAATCTGTTGATCATGAGATTCTCAATTACCATCAACAATAATTATGTCCTCACAAACTAAATATAAAACATTTGATGACTAATCTTGTCAAGGTTCTTAATTTCATCAGCTCACGGGTGTAAATCATAGCGAATTCAAAGCATTCTTGTACGAAGATGGCAGTGAACATGAAGATGTAGTATACTTCTCTTACGTTAGATGGCTCAGTAAAGCAGCAACCTTAAGATGATTTCAGTTATTGTTGGCTGAAATAAAAGTGTTCTTGGAAGAAAAGAAGCAAAGTGTGGTTTTTTAGAAAATGAAGAATGGTTGAATGATTTATCTTTCTTTCTAGACATCACCGAGCTATTAGCTGAACTTAATTTGCACTTACAAGGAAAGGGCCAGTTATATTCCTCAGTGTTTGAGCAAATAAAAAAGAAATTTTAAAAAGAAAGTGGAACTTTTTATAGCACAGCTAAAAGCTGGTAAAATTATACACTTTCGTTTTCTATCTGAAAGAGAGAAAAAGATTTCTGTAAAATAGGAAAAATATACTAAAATTATGTGAAAATTTGCTTGAAGACTTTACAATTAGATTTTTTGACTTTAGAAAAATTGAAATAGAGTTCAAATTGTTTAACTACTTGCCGGTCAATTTTTTTGAATGATCGGTCAAAAATTGACTATTTTTAAAATTTTTATTTTACTTCTTGGTATAATAAATGCAGACATTTATTTATTTTTATCGCTGTCAATCATATTAGATAAATTATTGCTGAAAAATTTGTTTTGAAATAGGAAAAATATACTAAAATTATGTGAAAATTTGCTTGAAGAGTTTACAATTAGATTTTCTGACTTTAGAAAAATTCCTTGCCGGTCAATTTTTTTGAATGATCGGTCAAAAATTGACTATTTTTAAAATTTTTATTTTACTTCTTGGTATATAAATAAATGCAGACATTTATTTTATCGCTGTCAATCATATTAGATAAATTATTGCTGAAATATGATACCCCGTATATACATGGGGTAAACCGGTAATGAGTTAATTATCCGTTTTTAGTTGAATATGATAAAGTAACAGTGGAGTACCAACTTGAACTGATTGATCTGAAAAGTCTGGAAGGTTTCAAAACTTTCCATACGGAGAACACACTTCCTATATTTGATAAGAAATTGTATTCTCTCAAACATTAATTCAATCCAATTCTAAATTTATCCAGAAAACTATTGTGTATGTGTGGAGCACTTTTTTTCAAGCATGAAAAACATTAAAACTGCAGAAAGAAATAGATTGACTGACAAACAATTAGCAAACTTTCTTAGAATTAATAATTCATCTTTCGATACAAATATTGCAAACGTTATGACTGGAAGACAAAGTCAAAAGTCTCACTGAATTAATATTGGTTAATTAAATTTAACGTTTGTTTATGTATAACTACATATAAATATTACAAAATTTACATTGTTGTTATAATATAAATAACCTGTATTCACATGGTTTTGGTTTATATTGTAATTTTTCCATTAAATTGCATTAAGAGGAGGTTTTGTGGCCCAGTTAAATATATAAGTTTGCAATGCGACCAGTTAAATTAAAATGTTGGGCATCCCTGATATATACGGTCGAAAATTTTTAAACGTAAAAATTGCCTTATATCTTTGTTGTATTATACATAACTATTACACATTTATATTACAAAATCATTAACAAACCTCGTAAATTCTATTTTTCTGGGGATATTTGAATTCCAATGATTGACAAATACATACTTTAAAAATCTTCAAAATTTTTTAAAATCTTACTCGTTATTTTGAGGGAAAATATAAATTACTATTATATATATTGTTGAGGTCTTGTGTATATAAAAAATATATATACATATTTAATATATTGTATATAAATTATATACCATACGGTAATAATTAAAAAAAACATAGGATGCTTGAAGCTCCTCTTTCGGTCATCCCTGGGACTGAGGAACTATTTCCCCTCATTCCCTGAGATGGCTCCGAATTTTGGGAGCCTATAATGGTAATTAGAAGAGAAATGTAAAAAAAACATTATAAAATTAAATATAAAAATATAAAAAAAATAAATCTTACTCTTAAAAAAAATCTTACTTTTAAAAATGAAAAAGTTATGGAATATTTCCATTTTTGTTGCTTCGGCCTATCAGCCGACCAATCGAAATTGGCCATTAGGCAGTGGAAAAATAAAATTTAATACGGCCTTAATGGCCTAATCAAATATTATCGGCCTAATGGCCTTTAATACAAATAAATCATTATGGGAGTTGGGAGTGTTAGGTTGGGAATTATCTTCCATTCTAAATCAAAACAAATTAAAAACTTGCAAAAATTTATTAATCTACATCAGTTTAAATTTGTTATTTAAACAAATTTACTTTTTTTATTTTCTTTTTTTTATTTCTATTTTCTATTATTTTTTTTAATTTCGATTATAATTCGAAATTTTTAAAAACCAAAATTCTTATTTCTGAAAATTAAAAAAATAACAACAACACTCTTACAGGGAGTATGAGCCCTTCGGCCTAATGGCCTGTCAAATTCAAAATATAATTGATGGCCTTAATGGACTTTCGAATTTTTAATAATATTAATATTAAAATAATATATTTTTATATTTTTATTACTCTAGTATAAATAGAGCAATATTTTATATAAGGGACGCAAAAAAAGGAATAAAAAATAAAAGCAAAAAGAAATTAAATTAAGTTTCCTGTATAGGATTTTGAAATTAGTTTCCAAGCTGTATAGCACCTTATATTCTCGCCTCCAATCATTCAAAAGTTGTACAAACCTTTGCTCAAGATTGTAATTGTATATTGAAATAAACAATTATTGAAAAAGTTTTGTCATTTATTGGAGTCAAAGAGTTCATCAAGTTTAAACGTTGGGTCAGATAATTGAGCGCCGAACACCAAACAAATCCTTCTGATTTTTGTGTTCAAAATCAAATTTAAATTAAATACCCAACATAATATATTTGGTGAGCCCTTCGATCGGATTCAATTGAAGATTTTACTGAAAATTCGAAATATTTGTGCAATAATTTTTCAAAGCAAATCAAATTATCAATCCAATTCCTTGTTTTATTTCAAAGAAATTAATCCGAAAAAGTGACGAAATATAATTTTCCTGAAGAATAATAGTAGAAGAAAAGATCTACATATAAATTATAAGTAGTTTATATTTTAGAAATAAATAAAATAAAAAATATATTTTCAAAAAACAATAAAAAATTTAAAAAAGGTTCTGTTGATCAAGTAAAGTTCTCTACAGGAATAAAAATGAATAAAATATTTTTTTGATTTAATAGTTGGAGCGGAGAATTGCCAATTTTGACCGAACATTTTTGCCAGTTTCAGAAATTTATAAATAAAACATATAATAAATTAAATCAATTAAAATAATTAAAGAAATTAAATTAATTAAATAAAGAAATTAATTTAAATCAAAAATAACTAAATAAATTAAATTAAATTAGCAAAAAAAAATTGATAAATAAAATAAATAATTTAAATAAATAATCAAAAGTCAAATAGTGAAGACAATAAATGTATTAATGAGTGAGGTCAAATCGCAATTTAATTGAGCTTTAAGCAATTAATCGAATATTCGATCAAATAGTGAGCCTCATTTTTTTTTATGTAAAAAACTTTCTCTGCCACTATGTAAGTTTCTTTATGTGTGAATGTCTGGTTTGTGTGTATGAATGTGAATGTAATGAAAATAATTGGTTGAGTGTGTGTGTTTGTTTTGTGTGTGTGT
>MQRK01232941.1:11502-21709 GCA_001938485.1 Girardia tigrina | reverse complement strand
ATATATATATATATATATAATTTGTTTAAATAAATTGGTTTGAAATATTAAAAAAATATAATTACAAAAGATAAAATCAAATATATCGTTTTTGAAAAAAAGAGATTAAAATTTAAAAATAAACCTAACCTTAACTTTTTTCAGAAACGATTCATATTAGTCAGTGTTCTTGATACCAAAATGTTTTGGACCCGCACGGACGAATATCCTTGTATTCGCATGAATACAGTACCTGTCCACAGAACAGGTCCTGATTTCCCTGCACTCATCCGATATCAACTTTAATAGCTACGGATTTCCCTCTGTTGCGTCCAGGATCTCTGTGATTGTCGGATGTAAAGTCTAAAAGGATCCCGGAGCAACTAAGACAGGCGCTTTGCAGGATTAATGAGATAGCATACAAACAACAGGAGTGTTCCGGATAGACATTTGTAAAAAGAATTTTTTTAATTAAAAATTTAAAATTTTATCAAAATATATATACATATACTTATTTTTAGTAAGAGTTTTTGTTGGCTTTTTTTGAAAATGTGAATTTTTTTGAGTTGAAGTTATTGAAAGTTTTTTGTTTTAATAAAAAAGCTATTGGAAACGTATTATTGACAAATAAATTTTGAGAATTTTGAGAATTTTTTTAACAATTGGTCGATCTTTTTTTGAGATTCTAATATGATTTGAATTTGGATAGCTCAACAGTGTTCGATGTTCGGACAAATGAATAATTTTAGCAAATTCGATCTGATTAATTGTAAATATTTGTTAATCAGATCGCTCATAGTCGATAAAGATCTAATGATCTATTTGAAAACGATTTCGGAAATCATTAATGAGACTGAAAGAGAATTAAAGCGAAAATGTCGAAACGGAAATAAAAAAGAGATTTTCAAGCAAATATTTCACGAATTGTTTTACGTACTGAAATGTTTCAATTTGTTACACCAAAACGGACATTGCCCGCGTGATTACGAGCGACTCGATTGGAGGGTCAGTCTGTCCGAGGAGGTAGCTTTGTTTATTCGCTTAAATCAAATTTTGTCGAAGGACGAATTTTTCGAAATGCTTTGGATTTCTTTAAATGTCACAGAGCGACAATTTGTGAGTGTCGAAATGGATTTTTCCAAATTGGATCATTGATCGTATTTGCGGTCGATCTACAATTGGCTCAAACATAAAAAAACATTTCTTTTTATGAGAGAGTCGAAAAGTCTCTTCCAAATATTTCAAAAATAATCAAAAACGATCACCAAATCAAGTGTCAAAGGGCATCTTTATGGGCCCGGATGACTCCAGTCCGCCACACGATCAGGAACAATTCTGATAGCAGAACGGGGTTACCGGCATCCGTCGGGAATTCTGGTGACACTTTAATTCGTTTGTGATAGCTGAATGTATTATTAATATTTATATTAAAATATTATATTTATATATATAAATATGAATCAGCGTCCAGAGGTATCCCCCTTCCCTTTACCGCGGCGTAGGGTGGGTGTGCCGACTGGGATGAGAATTCCTCAGGAATTAAAATAGTTAGAGGTTTGTAAGGGGATCTGGAACCTCCTGGAATATGTTTTCAGATTTTCGTGAAGACGTTCACAGGTAAGACGATTACGCTCGAGGTGGAATACAACAACACAATAGAGAACGTAAAAGCGAAAATGCAAGAAAATGAAGGAATCCCACCCAGTTGAACAATTTAAATATTCGCCGGGAAGCAGCTGAAGAGAACGCTGAATGAGTGCAATATCCAGAAAGATTCGACGATTTATTTGGTTCTTCGACTCAATGGTGGGATGGATTCCGAAGATTTGGAGGAAACATTCTCAGAAGGGCTTCGCAGAAAGAGATACGAGAAGGGAGTGCTGACCCGATGCAGAAACAAGGTATTCGAGTCAACGCTCAGTGAAGACGAACGGAAAGAAGTCAAGGACCAGTATGAAGAAAAATATTTTGAGGTCATAGAAAAATTGGAATCACTCAAGGAAATCAAGGCGAAGCTCGGAAAGTTCGATGGTGTTGACGGGATAACGAGGATATCAGAGGGCTTGAGAAAAGATTTGAAGAATATTCAGATTCAATTGAAAAGGTCATCTCAACAAGTTTAATCAGGACCACCTTTTCCGGAAGTTTTTTCGGATTTGAAGTGCAAAATATAAAAACAACCAATTCAACAATAGAACTGGTATTACGTTGAATTAATTGTTTGTATATATATTTTGTTTAGTGAAAGGGTAATAGTCCGGCAGCAATTAAACTAGGCTAACCAAAATGCAGAGTTTGGTGAACCTAGTTGTATTTTATACAAACTAAATAATAGATAAAAAAAACCCAATAATTTTTTACCAAACACATTTAATATAACCAATTTAACAATTGAATAGATGTGATATAAGTACCGTAGTCGGGCAAAGTAATTTCTGATTGATAGTCAAATGATAAATAATTCGTCACTAGGATGATTGTCTAATAAATATTTGTCAAATAAATATCGTAATTGTCGTGATAATAGCCAAACAAGTATTTATCGAACAAATATCGTAACTGTCAAATAGTATTTGATAGTCCGTTGAAAATTAATTATTCACTGAGATAATTGTCTGATAAGGATTTGTCAGAGTTAGTATTTGTCACCAAGTAAATTATATTTCTGGCATTGATCTCAGTTTGAATTTTTAATTCAAACTGAAATCGATCAAAAATTATAATTTTAATATAATTATAATTTAGTATTAGAAATATAATTCTGTCATGTTTTCTTTTACACTTTCTACTTCATTTTTTTATCTTCTTTTTTTAATGGAATACAGTGAACTTTTTTCGGTGATATCTTTTTTTCAAAATAGATATAGGGTAAGCATTTCCTTCCTCAAAATGGTTGGTTTCTTCTTTTAGTCTGATTTGAAAATTGTCAAAAAACATTGAAAAATTGAATTAAAAAATTAATAATAAGATAATCATTTAAAATTTGTACATTGTTTCTCGACCACCAACATTGGGTCATAATAAAAAATAAAATAAAAAACAAAAAATATGAATAAAAAAAATACAATGTAGATCTTATCACAATGTAAAATAACAAAAAAAATGGCAAAATCACACGTAATAACGACAAATAAAAATGTATACAACACTCGAACGTCATGCTGTACAACGGAAATATAAAAGTAAACATTAGAAGAAAGGCTCACGTAACACAAAACGAAATTGAAAATGTTCAATTCCTTAAGATTTCCAGTCTTCGAAGGAACCACCAAGAAATTCGAACGATGGCGAACAACATTCCGCGTCTGTATCGAAGATACTGATGGTTCCGATGAAGAGAAAATTTTATACTTGAGGCAATCACTTGTTGGAGAACCCCTCAAGCTAATCCAAAACATTGGATTCGGGAAAAACGTGCTTCAACTTTCTCTCAAACGGTTAGAAGAAAGATATGGAGAAGAGACAATCTATCAGGCGTTAATGAAAGAAGTTGAACAATTTAAGCAAATGAGGCAAGGAGATATCAAAGATATGGAGAGCTTAGTGCAATTAATTGAGGAAATATGTATAATATTAAATAAGCAAAAGAAAGCCCATGAACTCGAAAATGGATTTCTTTATAAACAGCTCAAAAGAAAAATTCCCGCAAACTTGTTGGTGGAATGGGAGAGATTTTTATTGAACAAAAGTCAAGAGGATAAGGAGCCAATCGTCCAGCAGTTACTCAATTGGTTGAGGATTGAGATCGAATTGAGAAGAAGAACTAATGAAACGTTGTTAGGTTTTGACCGTTTAAACAAGAGTCAGCCAAAGAAAAACACTTTTGTAACAACGTCTAGAGGAAAAGAGAATCAGAACATCAATAAAACCTCGAACAAAATCAGATGTTTCCTATGTTCAAAAGAACATCACTTAGACCAATTTCTGGATCTTCTCAGTAAAAACATTCCCGAAAGAAGAGAGACGTTAAGGAATGAAAATCTATGCTTTAACTGTTTTAGAAAAGAACATCTGGTCAAGTTCTGCCCAAAGGAAAAATTTTGCAAGCGAGAGGATTGCCGAGGAAAACATCACTGGCTTCTTCACGAAGAATGCAAAGGAATTCAAGACAACACAAAAAAAGCAAAGTTTTCAGGAGAATACAATGATGACGACGACAAAGAAAACTGAATCACAAAAGGAATTCATCTCTTTAAGGATTATTGCAGTGATTTAGAAAATAAAAAGTAACTGTTAACGCATTACTTGATGATGTAAGAATCATAAGTTATATTAGTGAGTACGTCTGCAATGAGTTATGCTTGGGGAGAAAAATCAAAGTGATTCCAGTTAACATTATCGATGGATGTACGAATGAAATGAAAGTCAAAACTGTTAGTGTGTCGTGTTCCCCCCTTTTTCAACATTTTTGTAAGCTCAGAGCCCCCATCCCTTTTTTAGAGTTCAATGGCAACTCTATCACGCAATTTACGCTCCAGTACTTTAAAACTACACTCATGGGGAACAGACGCGTCTCCACGCACATCAACAAGTTGTGTGTGCTTCGGGTTCTCTACCAGTATCGAGTATGGCCCGACTGGTAGCTCAGCTTCTGGATGAATTATTAAGGTAAGACAAAGAGAGCCCCAAGGAAATATACGTCAGTCGCCCGCGTGCCCCTTGCATTCTGCGGTCGGCCTACGTCACCTCCAAAAAGTTCTTCGCCTCAAATAAAGACTCGAATTATATTCTGGGGTTATTTTGTACTTGTACTGAATTACATCTATACTTGATTATACTGAGCTCGATTATATTTAACCATCTCTTTATCTGCTCTAATTATTTTATGCCAATTCTTTTACATGGACATTTATAACAATTATTTTATAATTTATTATTTTATTTATTTACTAAAATCATTAGTGATACTCTAGACGACATTTCATAGATACTTTTGTAAAAATAACTTTAATAGTGTCAGTTTCTAAGCAATTCAATCTTTTAATAGGGAAATCAATTTGAGCGTGGTCTAAATGAATAACAGTCAAATCATTCAGCCACGGCTTTCGTCCAACTGGTTAGAAGGGTTCAATAACGGTTTGATTAAATAATATCTCCTCAGTAATCACATTAATAATTATATACAAGTTTTGATCCTTTTGACACGATGTTTATCGTTTTTCATCCGAAAGAATCGCAAAAATTGAAAGCCGACAGAACGTATAATTAGATCAAAACATGGACGGAACCAACAAAATTAAACGAAGAGAGATTACAATAAGCTTGATCGAAATTCATTAAGTCATGAAATTATTTGAATAATAAGTCGATGAGCACCTATAAATAGAGTTTCTGTCTCAAGAATTCTCTCCGGGAATTTTCGAGAAAACTAATTTATTTGTTTTTCCCTTTTCCTGAGATTTTTTTAAAACTATATTTCGGGTTTCTCGAGAAATATTATTTTTCTCGAGAAAAAAATATATTTTATGTTCAAAAATCGAAAATTAAGCAACCGCTGTAAAAATTGTTTAGAAATAATTGAACTTACGTTTTGATTTTCGAGTCTCTAGTCGCAATATATTTGATTTTTGTCAAACTTAAATTTTCAGCTGTGAAAAACTCAAATATACCTAATAAAAAAATTGTCGATTGTCATTGTGCTAATTTCAGAAAAAACTACAATTATCTTTCCAAGTAATATATTTTGTGTTCTATTTTGATTTTCGTATACATTGAATTTATATTTGTTTCTAGAATAGTATTAAATTATTGTGGCTGAAAAACTGATTTCAATTCGATTAAAATATTATAAATATATAATTATCGATCCAGTCCATAAATTTCAATATAAAATTATTATAACATAAAGAAATAATTATATATGGATGTAAATGGAAGTTAGTATTGTTAAAATATAAAAAAAATATTTTGTACTTTATTTTTAAATACCTTTTTAGATTATAGAGAATGAAAACGGATATTTAAGTAAAAATATATGGAATTATTTCAAAAGAACTGATAATAGCGATACAGCTACTTACAAATTTTGTAGTAAGGCAATAGGATGCAAAGCGTCGTCAACTAGTGGATTACATAGGCATTTAGGTGGAGGGAAGCATCGAAAGAAACGAATGTTGAATGAAACAAGCAAACCGAATTGTGAATCAAATAAAAAACAAACATTAGAAACATATTTTAGTGTAAACAAAAAACAAAATATTGAATATATCGTTTCAAAACTTGCTGCCCACGACGGATTTTCAATTATTGCTATTACAAAAAG
This sequence comes from Girardia tigrina, assembly GCA_001938485.1. Lineage (NCBI taxonomy): Eukaryota > Metazoa > Platyhelminthes > Tricladida > Dugesiidae > Girardia > Girardia tigrina. The sequence continues at coordinate 15,468 of MQRK01232941.1, read as the reverse complement.
CGAATTTATTAGAAATAGCTTAACAGCCCTCGGGTTTTATTTACCAAAAAACCCAACAGATGTTTTCAATTTGATATATAAATATTATGAAAAAAAAGTTAGAAATAATTGAAAAAATTAATTTGATGAAATCCAATAATAAAAAATTCTCGCAGTCAATCGATGAGTGGACAAGTTTTAAAAACAGGAGATATCTGAATATCCAATTATATTATAATGGCGGAGAATCCGAAAATTTGGGCTTAATTCGTATAGATGGATCTTGTTCTGCCGAAAAAGCCATTGAATTAATTGATTTAAATTTGAAATCATTCGGTTTAAATTTTTCATCTGATATAGTTGCTACTACCTGTGATGGTGCGAGTTTGATGATAAAATTCGGTAGACTTTCTTCAGCATATCAACAATTATGTTATAATCATGCAGTGCATTTAGCTGTTATTTCAACATGTTATGTCAACATGGACACGATGGAATTCAATTGAAATAAGGATCGAGAGGTTTTTAAGAATTAAAAGCCCAACAATGAAAGTTTTAAAAGATTTAAATTCAGAGCATTTTTGGAATCCTACTATTGATGAAGTGCTAGCGTATGATATATTAAATGCTTTGAAACCAGCTAGAGTATCTGTTGAAGCACTCAGTCGTCGTGATATGAATTTATTATCTGCTGAAGGTGTACTGAAATTTTTATTTACAATTCTTAAAAATAACAAGACTGCAATAAGTTTATCTCTTTTAGAAGAAATAAAAACTCAAATATCAAAAAAGAGACGTTACGTTAGTATCACTGCTTAAATTTCTACAGGACCATTAATACTTTTTGTATTCCTGAAGATCAACATGATGAGGATAATTTTTTTAAGTTAAGTTCTAAAAGGGAAGTAATGAAGAGAGCCAAATTGATTTTAAAACGATTGTTTAAAAACACTGCTGAAGATGTAGATGTGGATATGGTAATAGAAAATGATGACGAAAATTGTATTACAATTACTGAAGAAAATAATAACAATTCTAATATAAAAATATGTAATATGAGCAAGCAATTGGAAGAATCTATTTCATAAACACTGGCACCAAGTAAAATTGTGAGCGATGACGAATATCGTGTACTTTCCAAAGAAATAAGTATTTATGAAGCAACTGGAAATATAACTGAAAATTTAAAGAAACTAAAGGAAGCAATAATGACTATAAAACCTACTTCAACAGAAAATGAGAGAAAATTTTCTGTTTCAAATAACTTTGCATCCAAACTAAGAGGACGTTTGACAGATAAACATTTAAATTGTCTTTGTTTTTTGAAAAATTATTTTCAAAACCATGAAAAATAATATATCTGTTTTATTGAAATTGTTAGTCCCTTTATTGTATTAGTTGGAACCAATAGGTTTTATGGTTATTGCTTCCTTTATTTTTCATGTTTATTTTTTTTCAATAAATTGTATTTGTAATACAAAAAATATATGAATATATATATGTATGAATATTTTTTATTTAATTATTTTTAATGAATTATTTAATTTATAATTTTTGTTTTCAATAAAAGCAATACCAAAATACTATTTATTTGTTCAAATTTGACTATTTCGCGTAGTTTATATATAGGATTTTTATTCGGGAAATCCCGAGAATTCTAGGGAATTTTAAAATCATCCCGATTCTCGAGAAATATATTTTTATCAAAAATGAGAATTCCCGAATCCCGAAAATTAAAAAAAAGTAGGGAAATCAGAAACTCTAGATGGAACACGTGGTTTGAAGTAGTCCTTTACCACGCATCCTTCATTCCACATTATTCTGCCTTCATTAGCAAGGATCGTGAGGAAGAAGGAGACAGCGCAGCTTTGTTGGAGCTATCGTCTCTTCTTTCATCAAGCAGTCTAAGTGATTATTTCACTTTCCTCGCTTCCAACTGTCCCCGCTTGATCGCTGCACCCATCAACACCAGAGCGCCGCAACCACGCTCTGCTACCAGAAATGGCGATGCGAGAGCGAGCGCAGCATTGTGGCCGCGGCGGATTGGCGCTGGGGGGTGGATTGCGAGACGCGGGGGGTTTAAATTAATAATCTCACTGGTTCCAAATCTCCCGATTACCGACCTCGTCCAAAAAGTCCCGGAATGCATCGCGTTTTTAGTTGGCATCAATATCCTGGCATTTCTAGTTAATTGGTTCACGCCAGACATTTCAAGATTTAAGTCGATCGAATCACAGAGACTTCCGAACTCTTGTATCGGTTTTCCGGACGAAGGCGACTTGCAATTGATGTCTTCGAATTCCATCTCCAACATATCACTCACCGTTTCGAAATTAAATGGACGAACAGTGCATACGTCGTCTTTTGTGTTCCAATGCCACGATGAAACGGCGGTCCATTTGTTGATTTTAATCAGTTGAACAATATCACGATCACCGGTGTTTGGTTTTTTATGTGCGATCTCGCAGCACTGGGGATCTTTTAGATTTAGTCTCCTGACGAAATGCAAATACCATTTCTCCAGACCGTTGTCATGATCAGACCGATCCTGATTATACGCAAATACGACTCCATGTATTCCCTTGGCTATCACCGGCCAACAGCTCTCGCATTTCGAATCCCCACTAACGTCCCAAAATTCAATATCAATTCCCATTTGCTTGGAATTGATTGACCAATTTGTTTCACATCCAATTATTCTAACACCTTTTGTAGTACGATATTCAAATTCAATCGACCGTTTCACGGCTTTGGAAAGAAAATTCACCAAATACGTTTCATCAGCCTTGCACGGACCAAGAAATAGAAGTTTTATTCCATTCATATTTTAAAAAAAAAAAAAGAAAATGGCCGCTTTTCATAAAACAATAGATCAAAAAAATCCCTTTCTCTGCCAAAATTTATTTTTTTTCAACAATAAAATAATGGCGACAATTTAAATCTTTTTCGCGCCGAATTTATTTCATTAAATTATTCGATTAAAACAAATCGAATATTAACACCGAATATTTTTCGGAAAACCAATAACATAATAAAAAATCATTTTTATTAAAATTAAAGTTACTCCCAGATTGGCCAATCTATTTTTAGATTGGCCAATCGTGGGTCGTCTATTTATAGACGACCGAATTTCAAGAGGAATTCCGAATAATTCATCGAAAATTGAGAAAAAGTTTGAACTCCTTTTTCATCAAATAATTTTGGTTCGTCTGATTTGAAAGCCTTGTATAATATATCCCGTTTCAATATCCAGTTCACCTTCTTGAATAACTGGATCGCTTTGTTTATGATCTCCGCATCGCTGTAGTTAGAAGTCTTTCGTAAAATAGATTCTGAGCATAATTCATTTATCATTGTAATATTGGAATATATTTGTCGGATCGCCGCAATATTGATATCTTGGCATAGAAATGACGGTTAGTACCACTTGTTAGGTTCAACAAGCATACCGTAGTATTTTGCTCTTGAAATAACTGCTTTGGCAACTGTGTTTCTACTTTTGAGAACAAAATCCCATACATCATCATCTCTTGATTCTTCAAGTATACGATCTATCACTGTCACTAGTTTACTTGGATCTTGAATAACTTCGTCATTAAGGGTCCATATTCGGATACCAATCGATTTTTGATCAACAAATGGTCGGACAAAATTATCATAGTCGACACTGGAATCGGTTATCAATGAAATTTTTTGTACACTAAAATGCTTTAAGAGATCAATCACTGCGAAGGAATACAGTTTCTCTGGTAATGGTAAAGAATAGAAATGAGGCATGTTCGAATATTCCGGAACATTAGTTTGACATATAAATGGATCAACAGAAATGTATGGGATCCCAATATAGGCAGCCGTTTGACCCATTGCCACAGAAGAATCACCGATAATCAAGCTGATCTGTAATTTGCTCAGATGATTGTAACTTGATTTCATTATCTCAAGAAATGGGGAAGAATGATTTATAGTCAACTGCTTTAATATGACACG
>MQRK01232940.1:4108-21327 GCA_001938485.1 Girardia tigrina | reverse complement strand
ACTCACACACAACGAAACACATAAAAAAATGAACACAAACACAACGCAAACACAACTACAAGATTTCCAAATTCTCCTGTACAACAAACAATAAAAAACAACGAAATGTGGTGGCACACAACAGGCACTTTTGTGTGTTTGGTGGAATTTCGAAGGCGTGATTCACTTCGAGCTGGTTCCGAATGGCCGTACCATCGACACTGACCTTTACTGCGCCAAACTTGATCGAATGTATGCGACACTTGGCGAGAAACACCCTGCTTTGATCAATCGAAAGCGAGTTCTTCTACAATAGGACGATGCAAAACCGCACACCGCCAAACAAACAAAAGAAAAATTCAAAAATCTCGACGCCTTTGAACTTCTTCCACACCCAGCGTATAGTCCAGACCTTGCGACATCTGACTATCCTCTTTTCTGCTTTACGGCACACTTTCTTCATGGTTGCAGCTTCAATAATCTTGCCGAGGTCGAAAACGGGTGTCACCAGTTCTTCACTTCTAAGAACAAGGATTGGTACCGCAGCGGGATCGTACAACTTACCCATAGATTGGTTCAAGCTATTGATTCAAATGGCCTTTACTTTGAAACTTAAATGTTTTTTATTTGTTGTAAAATTATGTTTAAATTTTTAATACAAAATACGAAAAGACTTTTGGTTCACCATAATATGTTGTAATTCAAAAGGGTGATCTATAATTTGCGAGTAATGTCAACACAAAAGTCAGATAACTTTACCTTTGACAGATAGTTATTATTATTTACGTTATATGTTCACATAAGTTCATATAACTGTTTTTAGTTTTTTATCTTTTTAAGAATTTTAATCTAATTTTCAAAAGTTCTTTTTCTAATGATGGTCATTGTCGGGATTCAATTTGTGTTATTATTTTGTTATTATCATTATATATATATACATACATATCAATTGATCCTGCACTCTCTATCTCTCTCTATTCCTGAAAAAAATTGAAACGACAACCTGTCATATTTTTTGTGTTTTTTAATATATTTAATTTGTGTGTTTAAAAAGTTGTTGTAAAAAATAATTAAATTAGGTGAAAAATTAATATCGTATGAATGAATGAAGATTGTTATGATAAAAAAACGATTGGAAATTTGGGATTATTAATTTATAATATTTTCGATAATTTATTTTGCGGACTCATGGTGACCGTATGTTATGAAGTGATCAACACTATTGATACCGTGCAGTTTTCTGAGTGTACTGAAATTTTACCTGATGGAGAGTTCTCTGTAAACTGCTGCTACCGACTTGAAGAGTCCAGTAAAAAAAAGAAAAGGATTGATTTTCCTAATACAACTAGATGGTACATCTGCCAAAATTGTAACTAAAGTATCCGACATAGACGGAATACTGGACTCGTGTTTGGTGTCACCAAACAAGGCAGTGTTTACTTGTGCGTTGGACAACATATATTTCTACTGTCACAATCTTTCGAGAGATTTATTTCTGCGCACTTTTGTTGAGATCGATAATTCTAGTATCTATCTTTCTGTCGATTCGCACATGAGTAGCACTTCGCGTGGAGAAATCTTTTTATTAAATCGGGATTTCGAGTTTTTATTTCGTCGAATCGTTCATTGGTCTGAGGCTTGGGTCAGTCATTTGTCGAGGTTCGACGAAAACTTGTCCTTTTCAGGTGGTGATGATTGTCGATTAGCTGGATTCGATTTGAGATGTGATGACACGTCGAATTTTTCACGTTATAATTTAAAATGGGGCCAGCACTTGATCAAGAGATTTCCCATGCGCAACCCTGTTGCCTCCGTCCGATTCTCAGGGCAACCGGAGGGTCGGCGGAACAGTCATTGATGAATGATTTTATCTTACGAAGATAAATATTTGAGTAAATTAATTTATCAATTTTAATTTTATGTTTTTATAATCATTCAGAATTTGTTGACCACAATTTACTGAACTGATGATAGTATTTTAAATGAGATTCACCTTGGCTCCTCAACATCCAAAATATTTTTATTATTGTTCGGGATTCAGTTATCGTTACTATATTGTTTATATCATTAATTATATCAATATGTATATATGAGAATATTTAATGGATCCCGCGCTCTCTTTTCCTCATTCGCCGTGAAAAACCCTAGAAAACAAAACTTTTTGTGAAATTTTAATCTGTTTTGTGTTTTTTCCTTGACGATGAAATTTTGTAAATTTTATTTGGAAATGATCGATTGTTGGTTTTTTACAAAGATCAAAAAATTTAAAAGAAAAGCAACTTGGATTCGATGTTTTACTTGATGTATAAAAAAAAGAATTACGTTTAATTATGTTTGATTTAATATTGAAATAGTTTTAATGCGTTGTTTTACCTGAGAGATTGAAAATTTGAAATAAATAAATAATCGATCGAAAATTGTCCTTTCTTTTTCATTTTGGAGATTTTTTGAAATTGATTTAATTTTAATTTATGAATTGTTGAAAAATTAAACGATGCCGACTACAAATTTGAGGAAAAAAGATTCAAGCCGAAAAATTTTCGATATTGATTTTCGGCATCGCATCAATTTAAAACGGGCCCAACACAATCAGAAAGATTCCCTGCGCAACCCTGTTACCTCCGTCCGATTCTCGGGGCAACCTGAGTGTCGGACGGAAAAATTATCAATAAAAATATTTGAATGTTTGTTTTCATGGACGATGTAGAAGATTTTCATTTGTTATTTCAAGATATTATTGGGGAGTAGTAATACAATATACTATCATAATTTAACAAGAGATTTTAAGATTTGAAATGACTTAACTTTTTAAATATTAATTATTGGGTTCTTGTGTTATCAACAATGATTTACAGAATTCCTTATTATATGAAGATAATAGTGAATAAATATGGCAGAAAAAATCTTTATTGTTTTGATTTTCAGCAATGTACAAAAAGTAATTATTCAAAAAAAATGTTAATTGAATTGTGCATTTAGTTTTTGTTCAAAATTTATTATCGGTCCCCAGTTGCGAGGATTTACAGAATATGGGAGTTAAAAAAATACTAGTTAAAAAAGCAAAGATAAAAGAACAATCATATATCGAATTCCGCAGGGCGGCATTAAGTAACTTCATTTACACGCAGCCCTTCTGTAAAACAGAAAATTCATCCTTTGCAATAGTAGAGATTCTATTTTACAATGTAATCAATGATTAAGTATCTTAGGAGATCGTCTCGATTGCAAGGGCTCATCTCAAAATCCGTGGCAGAATTTATAAAACCAAAAATTATAAATCATTGAAAAGCAGAATATTATAATATTTATCATAATTGTCAAACCAAAAGCATTTAGAAAGATACTTTTAATATTTTACATTTATACGAGGATGAATGTACTAAACTATACTGAATTAATCTAAAAGGTGTATCACTTTATTAAAAATAAAAGTTGAAAAAAGAGATAAACAAAAATGTTTTTGTAAAGTTTGTAAACCGATAAATTTAGACATTAAATCGACAAAAAACATTTTACTTATTATAATTTAAATAGTGGAAAATGTTTCGCACCATGATGAATAAACTGAAGATAAATATGAAGGAGCTGACATCTAGCAAACTACTGGAAATTTACGCAAATTGGATTAATGAATTACGCTTCCATCCAAAATATATCTGTGGACTTTCACGAAGACTAAATCTGAGACCACAGGAAAATGATATTCTACGCTATGAGAGTATTCTGTAATATTTCATGTTCCATTTTGGTTTCGTAAAAGTGAACTCGGAATCAGTTAGAATCATTTCGGAAGCAGTTATACTTATTTTGAAAGGAAGAAGCGACTTCATGGTTTTGTTAATCTATAATTATTGTAGAAAGATAAGTTAAAGATATATAATAATTATTTAAAATCACATCTACTTTCTACCTAAAGTAGTAGCAAAAATTTTTGTTTTAATTTAAAGTATACAAATATTTATATAACATCGAAACAGAGCTAACATGTATTGTCACAAATGATTAGCTATTATTTATCTAAGTCTTTATGTCACAAAGAATAGATAATCTTGTGATAAAATCGGAAAATTTAAAGATGAAACGATCGCTTATTTATTTGAACTGAAATGTTTGTTGTGAGGTGATTTGCCTGCAATGTGAAAATCACCACCGAGTGGTATTCGAACGCTTCTCGATTTGGGCTTTCGTCATCCATTTGGATTTAAAGCCAGTGGATAAAAAAATATTTTTTGAGAAGAAACAAGTCGTTTTCAAAAGATCACCAAAATTTAATTATTTAAACAAAAAATTTTTTCTGTAATAAATAATTTATATACGTATTTTAGTATAATTAATTAATATGTATAAATATTTGTATGAAAGTTAATTTTTCTTTTATATTATTGTAATTTTGGTATTTTTGTATTTTAAAGGTGGTCACTACAGTTTAATACTGAAATGTAAAACAAATATCGCATTTTTAGAGAAGAGCCAGTCAAATTTGTATTCAAATACGTATTTGATATACAGTATATGTTTGTATTTTTGATTTACATCAGCTATAAAGCTTAAAATTTAGGGATGCACCTCAGTATTTTGTAAAATTTATTACTTAAAATATTGATCGTTTCTTCTGTATCGAAATGAAAACATTTGGTTTAATTAAAAAGTAATCCTTATTTTTGAAATTTTGTAATTTAATGATTATATTTAGCTGTCAACGAAACAAATGTCAGGGGACCATTGAAGAAACTGTTCCATTATTTTCGAGTCATGAAACAATATTGACTCTAGAGGTTCTTCTATCAAAGGAAAAACAATCTGTTAAGAAAATCGTCGTATCATTTTTTAAAAAGTAAAAACTATTTATTTAATAACTTATATTTATTATAACTAGATGCTTTGGTTTACGAAAGAATCATTCAGTCGCATATCCGGAAACAAGTCTTCCAATCGAGTATCGGTCGACACGAGCGACACATGAATGCATCTTCGACCGACCGTGTCATTTTATTATTATTCACTTTATATTTTGGCATAATTTCATATAATAAACATTCAAATTCTGGTTTTCGTTTTATATTTATTCTTTTAACAAATTGAAATTTAATTTTGTAAATCTCATATTATATACGTGATCATGGAAGAAAATAGATGTTACAACCAATAATATTTCTACTCAATTTGCTCATTATATACATTTGTCGATTTTGTTCGAATCATAAGTAAGTGAATGGTCTTCGTCGAGTCACATTTATCAAATTTAGTTAAACATCGCATTCATAAAGTTTAATAATGAATTTAACTGATTTAGAATTATTATTTTAACAAAAAATATTAACATTATTTTCTCATAATTTTGAACCTATATATATAATGCAAACAAAGACCATTTTTGATTATTAAATTTAATTAAATAACAGTCTAGTTTCACCATTTTGGCATCTGTAGTGCAATGAAATAAAGTGATTAATTACTATCTATATATAGTTGAAAAACTGTTACATCATATATCTCAAAAACATGCTTTTTTATTAAAAATGGAAAATACTAATAAACTATCATTTTTAGACGATTTAATTGAAAGAATTAAAGATAAATATCAGACTCGAATATATCGAAATCCAACTGATACCGGTTTGTACAGAAATCCAAACAGTTTTTCTGACTCCACATACAGTATGGAACATGTTTAAAGGTTTGTTACATAGAGTCTGGAGTGTAACATCAATCTGTTGGTTTGTGAGCGGGATGAGTGTGGCAGTCAGCAATAGCGAAGATTGGGGTTTTGCGGGTCGAGGGGAAAAACGCAACTGTATCTCACGTTCGTCTTCCAGAAATTCACGAAAATCGGCATCAATTACCAACAAAAGATGGCGCGCTATTCTTTGTAAATATCTTTTCAAACAAGCTCTATACCACTCCGGAAATTCACTATTTGTCGATTTATCTTTCTTTGATAATTTCAATTTCTTATGTCCAAAAGCATTTTTTGGGCGCTGAAGGAATGATAATAACAGTCGGGAGATATTTCATCCCTAATCTCTCGTGTAAACCGAGGAAATCAGAAAATCTCCTTCGAACCGTGATATCATGGTAGAGAAACGACGGTCTGTTGGTCTTCGTGTTGCTTTTATAGATAAAATATGCCGTCATTCCCGATCCCATTTTTTTCTGGGTAACTAACGTTTATCTCGATAAATTTATCAGATTTGCGGTTATTTTTTTCGGGTCGAGAATCACTCTTTATTTCTGCGACAGTTGTTTTAGGGGGCGATGAATCAATTTTCACATCTGGATCTTTTAGATCGATTTCTGTATGAGCGCCGATCAGTTCGTCATTATTTGCCACCGCTTCTTCGAATATACTTTTTTCGTCGTCCGACATAATGAATGAGATAACCTTTTTTCCAACGAACATTTTGTTTTCAAATCTGAATACAAATCAACTTTTTATTCTTCGACAAAAACTATTTAATCAACTGTCGCATAAAATTAAAAAAAATCATTAACAAAAACCTTTATTATTTAAATTTTCGCCAAACTTTTTCTTACAATTTTTCTTCGATAAAACAAATAACAAAATTTCCCATTCTCACCAATGTATACATCGTTTTGAAATCGCCCGGGTTCAACATGCATAAGTTGACGGCGCAGTGATTATCTTTCAAATCAATGGTGGCTGTATTATTCTCCATATTGAGATGTACTATTAGTTGTAGAGAAGTAGGGTGTTCTCGGACAAACCATACGAATTTTGCGTTGCACAGGTCTTTTGACACATGTACGTTGAATGCATTAGGTTTTGGTGGAGAAGTGTCAAGGTTGATGAAGTGTTGCGGTGCCAGTTTAAGTTGTTCGTCATTGGAGCCCAACAGCATTTGAGTTTGTGAAGTTCCGTGACGGCTCCTAGGAATATTTCTCCATCCCAGGAGGACCAGTGGCAACTTTTTGGTCCAGTTTCTGTTGACAGACATTTTCCTTAGACAGTTCTTCAGTTTCCTTTGAAATCTTTCGACAAGGCTATTTGATTGGGAGTGAAATGCAGTGGTTTTAGGTCGTTGAGTACCCAGTGTTTGGAGGAGGTTGGTAAAGATGCTGGACTCAAATCGGCTGCCTTGGCCTGTGATGATGCGCTTGGGAACACCAAATCTACCGATCCAATTGTTGACAAAAATGTCAACAATTGTCTTGGTTGCAATGCTCCTCATCGGAAATGTTGCTGGCCAACGCGTGTTCCGATCGATGATGCTGAGAAGATATGAGTAGCCATTGCAGGATTTTATTGGACCGATGATGTCCATATGTATTTTATCGAAATGGCTGCCTGTCAGAAAGCTGAGAACTGGATGATAACTGCTTGATATATCAGGATACTCTGTTGGCTTGGCATTGTAGGCAAGCTTGACACTATAGCTTAATGTCGCGACGCATGTAAGGCCAAATGACTTTTATGCACAATAGTTCATATGTTGCCTTTGATCCGGAATGAGCAAAATTATAAATGTTTGTTTTACTTCATCAAAAATTATAAATATTTTAGTCTTTGTTTTATTTCATCAATTTTCAAGGCTGATGAAAACTGTTATATAAACAGCAGCAAATTTAATTTTAGTTTGCCCAAAAATATCTGCAAGAAATTTACTCAAAGAAGAAGTCTCTGAAACAAGTAACGTTAGTGCAAAAGCTTACTTCATTTTAATTTTATTCTTTTTTAAAATATTCTTTTAATTTTAAAACCAAAAGTATCCCATATGGGAGAACAAGGTTTAAACTAAAAGATTACAATATCGTTCGTTTTGGGAGATTCACAGCTTTTACTGTAATCTGTTAACTCGCACGATTTGTGTTTGTATTTGAATTATTATTATTATTATTTTTGACTTGTTAATTTTTGTAATTTGAAATAAAGTTTCATAAAAGAATTTGTGTTCATTATTCATGTATTTATGTTGGAAGTCCTTTCTGATTAATTGGAGTCAGATTAAAGATTTCGGATTAAAGATTATTGATTAAAGATTGAAGAATATAGATTTACGATTAAAGATTAAGATTTAAGATTTGAGTTTTAAAAGTAAATAATTATATTAAAGATAATTTAATACCCAACAAATGTATCTCGCACGGTTCGCCAAGTAGGTTTTGAATACCTTACTTCGTTTTCGGATCCAGAAAAGGACGTACATGCTATATGTCAAATATAAAATCTGTTCATCTTCAACTCACAAGAATTTGGCCACTCTCTGATCAACTTTTACTGTTAAGCATGCTGCTACAAGCTCCAATCTAGGAATCGAGACAGATTTCATTGGAGTCACTCTAGCTTTTGCAAGTACTTGATTGACAGCTACTCCATCCTCATTCTTTATTCTCAAATAAACTATTGCTCCAAAGGTTTCGTGTGATGCATCTCAAAATTCATAACACGATATGAGTGATCCTGATTTCAAGCCAAAATAACGACCAAACTGCAATTCATCCAATTGTCGCAACTGTTGATGCCAATTTCTTAAATCCGGTGGCAGCTGGTCAGGCAAAGGATCGTCCCGATTGAAATTCAAAATCCACAATTTCTGCAACAGAATTTTTCGGATTATGACTATGCTGCTCAAGAATCCCAATGGGTCAAAGATCCTGGCGATCTGACTCAGTAAAGATCGCTTCGACAATTTTGTCTCAACATCCTCTATTCTGGTATCGAAACTATAAACGTCTCCCACAGCGTTCAACTTTAGCCTCAGCGTTTTGGTGGTTGCCAGTCCTTCCGTCTCGAAAGCAATATTCTTTGTCTTAGACTCTTCGGGGATCGACCGCATCAGAATTTCAGAATTAGAGGCCCATTTATGAACTTCCATTCCCATGTTCCTAAATTTCTTTAAGTTGATCATACAGATCAATAACTTCTCTCTCCGTCTCTACATAATCGATACAATCATTCATGTATCTTGATTCTTTAGTTATTTCCACTGCTTGTGGAAATTTAATAGTAGAGTTGTCCGCATTCAGGTTTGAAATTAAATACGCCAGAAATAGTGATGAATTTAATCCGGATACTATCTTTATTTATCTTTCCGTCCGAACTTTCTTTCCACAACAAACGTACAAATCTTCGATCCTCCTCAGCTATTTCCAATTGGAAATACATCTCTCGTATATCACAGAGAATCACCCATCTATTTCGACGCATCCTTAGCAGAATATCAATCAATTCCTGTTGCAACTTTGGTCCTGTGTAGAGGCAATCATTTAGACATCTCCCTTGAACTTTTGCCACAGCGTCGAAAAGAATACGAATTTTTACTTCGTCCAGCTCATCTTTGATTATTGGAAAATGAAGCAAAAGCCATTACAAGGAGCTTTCATCCACATCCATAATTTCCTTGATATAATCTTTCTCTTGATACTCTTGAATTGTTTTCGAATACATTTCTCTCACTTCCGTAAATTATCTTCCATTCTAAATCAAAAAGAAATTAAAAACTTGCAAAATTTATTAATCTACAACAGTTTAAATTTGTTATTTAAACAAATTTTCTTTTTTTATTTTCTTTTTTGTAATTCTATTTTCTATTATTTTTTTAATTTCGATTATAATTCGAAATCTTTAAAAACCAAACTTCTTATTTCTGAAAATTAAAAAAAAATAACAACAACACTCTCTTACACCCCCGCACGCAAGAATTTTTTAATTTTCTCCACATTTCTTTCACATGTTTTACCAGATATATCTTCAAGAACATATCTTCTATCATATACTTTTCGAACTACTTTATATGACCCGTCGTATCTCCATTGATCTTTTGTTCTAGATTCTACTTTTACCAAAACACCATCTCCTGGGAAGAATTTTCTTGGCGTGATAGGCTCCTGGTCCCGCTCATATTGAAATGTCGTGCTATTTTTTCCATACCAATTCTCCCTGCTAATGCGTCTTCCGAAAATAATTTCAGCTGGACTCATCCCGATAGTCGTCTGTAATGTGGCATTTAATGAGAACTCGATCTCCGGTAGAATCTCTGCCCAGTCGGAACTTCTTCTTTCATGCAATGTTGCATTAATCAATTCTCTCACTGTACGGAATTGTCGTTCAATTTGTCCGTTTGTGTTATAATGATATGGGCTGGAGAATATAATTTCAAAATTCTGTTTCTCTGCGAACTCTTTCATCTTTTTTAATTCAAAAACTTTTCCGCAATCCACATTCATCGCCTTGGGAGAACCAAATTTCAGTATCCAATTCCGCATTATTCCTTTTATTATCGACTCTTCATCTTGTTTCGATATTGCTAATAATGTAATGTATTTACTGAACTGATCAATGATGCCTAGAATATATTTCTTTTTTCCCAGAAGTCTCCTTCAACGGCCAGCAAATATCCACATAAATACATTCGAAAACCTCGACAGCTTCTAATTTTATCGTGTTCTCTTTTTTTTACCGTATATGTTTTATACTTTTGGCATAATTCACAATTGCGTACAATCTCTTTGATTTTCAGCTTGTCAAAATCCTTAGAGTCTCTTAAATAATACTCAACTTTTCTTGCACCCACGTGTGCCAACATCCGATGGGTTTCCAAGATAGTATCTTCGAGTTGCTTTGTGGTTTCAACTTCTGATACAACATCCAGTGTACGTGTCTTGATTTTTTTCTTTCTTAGCTTCCTCGTGTTGCATTAAACATTGAGTACACATATCACAATTCATCCTTGAAAGCATATCAGCATTCGTGTACAAAGATCCTTTTCGAAATTCTAACTTCATAACCAGACTGCTTAGATAGTTAATCCACGTTTGAAACTGCGATATAATTGGCTTCTTAGTGTTCAGCATAAACGTGATTGCTTTATGGTCGGTACGCAAAGTAAACCGTTTACCATACAGAAAATGTCTAAAATGGTTAAAAAAATAATACATGGCAAGCAATTCTTTTCTTGCAACACAATAGCCCTTCTCGTGGCTATTCATTGATCGCGACCCATAAGCTACAACTCTTTCCTTTCCTTGATCATCCCTCTGTGCTAACACGGCTCCAACACAAATTAATGGTGTGTTCCAAGATGAATTACACTTCCGAATGATATTATTATCATACAAATTTTTTATAGTCTCCATGATTTTTTCTTCGAGATGTATTGGTTGACGAAAAGGTTTTAAATTAATTGGTTCTCCATTCGTCTTAATATGATGTTTTGCTAAACTAGTACATCCGATATCCCATTTGTCAGCCATGAATACTTCTGCCTGATTCTGAATGACCTCTAACAGTTTTGAATCTACTTTACCTATGCAATCTAACGCTCTTTTTAATCTCTCTCCTGGTCTTATCACCATGCAGAATTTCGCCTCGATGTTACACACACTTCCTCGTGCTTCCTTTGATGCATTATTGTCTTGAGATTCATTCCTTTGTATGGAATAACCGAAAATTTTCATGAATACTATGCCTCCTATCAGTTCCGGAACCACACGCTCCACAACAATAAATGGTACTGCTTTCCTTGTCTGACATAGAAAAATACGATATCAATTTGAGAGGTACCAATGATGGAAAATTGAAAGTATTGGGTAAAATAGAGGTAGAAGTAGATATATGTCGTTGGCACCTCTCAAATTGATATCGCATTTTTCTAACACCAGATTATTCAAATTTTGATAATACTTCTTAATCATAACATTAGCACCTGCTCCTGTATCCAACAAACACTCCCACTGTTTCTAATTTCCACTGTAACGCTCGGACGCCCCTGCATTTTACTATAACATATTTCTGATTTCTGATCCTCAATCAACTCGTTAACATAGAATACTTGCTCAAAATTCTTTTTCACAAATCCATAGACCTTATTCATCGTTCGCACATCCAGCTCGCATCCGAATCCGTGGGAATTATCTTCTAAGATCAGTGGCATTCGGCTCCCACCAACTCCCCAATTGGCGGAGCCCAGTCGTTTTGGTACGTCTTATCATTTTTTTCTTCATTATCGTCAAATGTGCGTTCTTCATCTTCATTCATTGTGTTGATTTTAAATTTTCGATCATTGTTCTGCATTCACGATCTTCCATTGTCGTAACCATTATTCTGTCTGCTAGAGTTCACTAAACATGCCGCTGCTAGATGCCCATTCCGACCAAATTTTTCACAGCGTATCTCTGCACATTGAGTTCACCTATGTCCTTTTTTTCCGCACAAGAAACAAACCAATGGCTGTCTGTTAGGACAGTTTCGACTGATATACCCAGTCTCTTTACAATTCCAACACTACACAGGTCTTCTTTGTTGGCAATTTCTGATGAAATGTCCTGGTTGCTGACAAGTATAGCATTTGGACTCGGTTGATTCCACTCTTGAGAGTTGTTTTCTCGGCTGAGTCTGATTTACCCATTTTTTAGTTACCTCAGGAGCCCTGCTGTTTTGAACATTATCTCGGTAACTTCGGACAGCATTGATCCTGCTCTTCTTTTCGTGGTTTATTTCGTCTACGAGTGCAACAAACTCAGATATTTCGTTGACACTCTTTAGTTTCTGATATTTAATTTCACGAACAACATCTTCATCATCAATGCAATGAATTAACATTTGAGCTTTTAGCTCTTCTTCCTCAAGTCTATGCGACAACGCATTTTTACCAACCGATCTACTTTTTTGAAAAGGTCTGTGCATTATCAGCACCTTTACGATAACTCAACAGTTTTACCCAATCCGTCGCGGCTGCTCTCGGCTTCTCAAATATTGGTCTTAGCCGATCCTCAAAATTATCAGCTTTTCCAGCTGTGTTCTCATATGCTTCCAAGAGATCTTCATGTATCATGGAGTAAATACATGTTTGCCATTTCTTTTGATTAGTTTCCCCTGCTTCAAAATATCTTCTGCAGCGAAAAATAAATTTCTCAAGGTCTTCTCCGATCCGGAACATGTCGGGAATCAGTCGGTTCGTGATTGAATCCGCTAGCGCTGCCAACATGTTAGGTTGGGAATTATCTTCCATTCTAAATCAAAAAGAAATTAAAAACTTGCAAAATTTATTAATCTACAACAGTTTAAATTTGTTATTTAAACAAATTTTCTTTTTTTTATTTTCTTTTTCTTAATTCTATTTTCTATTATTTTTTTTAATTTCGATTATAATTCGAAATTTTTAAAAACCAAAATTCTTATTTCTGAAAATTAAAAAATTAACAACAACACTCTCTTACAATCCTCTTTAATAATTCCGGTATATTGAAGCAGTTTTCTTCTTGGCTCCCGGAGGACTTGTCTTTGATCTTTGGTATTCTGCAATCGTAGACAAAAAGGATTTTTTCCGATCGTTATTTATCATAGTTCCCTTACTTCTCAACATACCTTTACCATGGACTGTCTCGGCCGCAATTCTTCAGAGTTCCGCTTCCTTCTCCAACCACTCCTTTAAAGTCACCACTCCTTCTCTGAGATTCAAACCTTGACGATGCCTCTCCCACATCAGTAGTAAGTTCACTGGCACTTTTTGCAACAGACCTTGGTAGAGTAATTCGTTGCCCGATTCCCCTGCCTTTCCGATTGTCCTCAATCACAGAACAAGGCTATCAAGCAAGGACACAAATTTTTCGAATTGTGCAGCAGTGATTTCGGAAATGAAGTGAAACTCGGCTACCTCCATAATTGCCGAGTAGCTGCGGTTTTCGCCTACCCAAAAACTTTTCAAATTTGTCTAGGATTGCATTATACACTTCTCCTCAAAAGCCGAAGTTTTGCTCTAGCTCTCGAGCTTGTCCCTTCACCCACTCTTTCCAACTGCAGCTGCTTGTCAACATCCGGAATTTCCATTTTGTCAACACATTCATCGAAGATCTGTCTCCATTTTGTGTATTCTATCAAATTTCCCGAGAACCAGACCACTGCAACCGTTTTAACCTGAATATCCCCAACGAACTGGTTGGCATATGATCGTAATTCTTGCTTCCTGAGGCTGCAGCTGAGTTCCACTTTCTATCGGTCTCTGCTTCAAATTTCGTCTGATATTCATCGTATTTGGTCTCGATCTGTTCTTTTTCTTCCAACAGTTTTACCACTTCATCTTTGTGGCCCAACTCTTTTTCCAGGATCACTAGATCTTCGAACCTTTTCATCGTCTTTTAAAATTTGTTTTCGTAATCGTCACATCTCTTCTTGACTTCTTCATTAGGTTGGAGCGCCTTCTAGACTTGATTTCGCCTCCTTGTTATTTGCCTCTTCCAAATCGTCTTTTGATTTTCCCCTTCGTCTCTTTGCGTCTCTGTTTTTTTCTATCATACGCGGGCCGAAAAAAAGACAGTTTAGGTTAAATTTCGGGATTATAGAAAGGAGTATTAAGGAAACCAATCGCGAAACCGAAACGACCTGTTGAAACTTGAGATGAAATTGAAGAGTGAACAGAAGGAGTACTATTGCGAAGACATTTCGACTCGAAAGTAGAAAATAATAAATTAAAAGTTGTGTCTAGTTAAATATTATGGGGTGATGAGATATAATCGTTGTAGTGAAAATTAGTAAGTAAATGATGTGGGATAAGAGTGATGTGAGAATGAGATCACATGGTTGTGAATGAAATAGTTAGGAATAATGAATATGAGGAATAATTAAGTTGAATACTTGTGATGTAAATAAATGATTGCTTGTAATTGAATGCATGATTTTTTCTGATCACAAAGGGGGAGAATGTTCAATCCACTCGAAGGCGCTGTAACAAAATTCAAAAAAAATTACAGAAAGTAGAGAAACCGAAACTGATATAAAAAAATTAAACATCAACTAGAAATTAACCATAATGAAAAACTGAAATATAAAAATCAGGGCGATCGAAAATCGATATTCCCGTGAAAAAGCAATCGTTTTCCAAGTGATACAATCTTTCCTCCATCGATAATGCATTACGAAACAAATTCTCCTTGCCATAACAAACGACCGACAATTTTGCCTCAAAAACCACTGGAAGTCGTGACAATTTATTTTTTCGAACAGTCGATAAAATCGATTGGTGAATATCGATAGAACGACAAAAATAAATCCGATCGAAATTTTTCGAAAAATCATTTGGAACATCAATCGAATGAAATCAGAGCATCTTCATCGATCATTCCTGACGACAGCCGAATCCAATCTCAGTCGAATTCAATTGATAAGCCGCGTCTCCGACGATCAACGAATTTCTATCGGAAAATAGACATAAATCGAACTAGCAAAAACGAAAATAGTTAAGAAAATCACAATAGAAAATCCGATATTCAGTGATTCTGATTCGAGTGATTCGAAAGATTATCGGAAAATCAATCAAGAAAAAGAAGACTCGAAAAAAAACCCACAAAATGAACCAACAAATTAAAATCAATAAAAATAGAAAAGTCGATAATCAATCATCAAATATCGATTATTCGTCGGATAAGGAAAATAAAAAAATCGAAAATCATTGATCGAATTAGAAAAAAAACGAGAAATTGGACAAAAAGTTAAATTATTTTTTTATCGATTTGTTTAAAACGATTAAATTTTGTTATAGAATGTTTTTGGAGATTTGAATATGAGAAATTTAATGATTTTTTTGATTCTATGAAAAAATAGCACAGGAAAAAACAACACAAGAAAAAACAGCATAGTGAAAAAATAGCACAATTAATTTTTTTACTAAATTATATAACATTCTTCTTGTTAATTAAATTCTTGTCAATTAAAGGTAGGTCATTTAAAAATCGATAATAAACATTATTTTTGAAATCTTGGTTTATTAAATGTTTTATAATACCCAGCACATGGTGGGATTTTCAAAAACGCAGAAAGGCAATCATGTTCTGATTTTCGAAAGTCATGAATATAGAAGGTTCAGAAAAGCGAGGAAAGTTGATGGTACAACTATGATCTCATGGAGGTGCAGGAAATCTCATCCAAACAGTGAGAACTGTCGAACAATTCTGAGGACAACTGATGGAAATATTACTGGCAATATCCCACTACACTCCAATGATTCTTGTCCACAGAAAGCCAAAGCAAACATTTTGAGGAGCAAGATGAAAGAGAATATGAAAAACATTGGTGCTACACCAAGCATTGTAATTGAATCTGCCATAATTGGAGTGCGTAAGGAAGTGTTGAGTTACCTTCCTAAGTCAACATCTTTAACCAGATCCTTACAAAATCACAGACAGGCTGAGCATCTGCCAAATCCAACAACGCCCAACTTCACTATTCCTGCAAAGTATTCGCAAATGGTGCTACATGACTCTGGTGAGGATGATCCTGAGCGAATATTGGCCATTGGAGATGAAGACTTACTCAACGAACTTGATAAGTACACCATCTATGGAGATGGCACGTTTGACAAGGCTCCCAGCATGTTCTATCAACTTTATGCATGGCATGCCAAAGTTGGAAACTCATATCCTCCATGTGTTTATTTCCTTCTGTAGAGAAAAAACTTGGCTACTTACAACACGATGTTTGAGATCATGAAGGCACTACTGTCAAATTGGTCACCACGGAAGATTCTGATTGATTTTGAAAAGGCCTGCATCTCTGCATCATTGATTGCCTTTCCAAACACTGAAGTCAAATGATGCTACTTTCATCTTTGTCCTCATCAGAAAAATCAACACTGATGGCTTGAAAATCGAGTTTGAGTCTGACATTGAAGTCAAGTTGATGCTAAAATCGTTACCTGCATTGGCATTTGTGCCAATGCAAGAAGTGAGAGCTGTGTTCGATACACTTGCAGCCACATTCCCAGATGAGGAAAGCTACAATGATATCTTCACCTACTTCTTTTCTACTTACGTTGAGGGTGTAGCAGGACGAGAGCCACAATTTCCAATCAGGATCTGGAATCACTATGAAGCTGCTGATGAACAATCACCAAAGACAACAAACTTCTGTGAGGCTTCCACAATTCGCTTAATGCCATCTTCCACTACAGTCATCCAAATGTCTGGTCTCTCTTTTCTGGTCTTCAGATTGACATGACCAACAGGAAGCTGATATTGATAAGAGCACAGGATGATCGACCAGAGGTCAAGAAGAAGAAGTATCAGCTACTTCATCAACAGGTTGCTGCTGCAGCTCAAGGATACCAAGCTGAAGAAGACAAGTCGAAGTATTTGTGAAGGATGGCTAATTTGCAGTGAGAGGTTCCACGACAATTAGTCGACAGACTTTTCGTCTACGACATCTGGACTACAGACAAATGGTCTACCACGACATTTGGTCTACCGACATTTGGTCTACCGACAAATGGACTACCACGACATTTGGTCTA
>MQRK01232924.1:22319-33054 GCA_001938485.1 Girardia tigrina | reverse complement strand
AATAAAATCATATGACATTTTATCTAAAAATAGGCACAAATCAAAGTTAATACACTAACTGAAATTAATAAATAAAAATGGTAGAGTCAAAATAATGTAAGCGGCAGTTAAACGATTTAAAAAAATATATCAAAAAAACGACATAACATTTGGGTACCCCTAATATTTTCTTAAAATAAATAAAAATTATTTTAAATTTAAAGTATAAATTATTTTTGTAATAATTAAATTGTAATTTAAATTTGTTTGAATAATAAGACGTTAAAGAATATTATTAGAGATTATCAATCAAGAATGATGACAAGCTACGCAAGTTTTACGGAGAATTGTTCTAGTGACAATTCAAATTGTGATGCAAATAAATGTAAAGAAAACCCAATTAATGCTCTTAATAGTACTCATGGAATACAATACGCCTCTAAGTTAGAATCACTCTTATCTGAATCAAGCCAATCGATAGTTCCATATTAGGGATTCTATCAAGCTTGATTTTTCCATGTGAAGTACTCGTGCAACTGTTATGGAAAGCTTGTAACCGAACAATATCCTTCTCAGACATTGTCTAGCATTGGCTTGTATACTACACCGTAGGAAAAATGTTTGATTCAATCAGTTTTCTCTACTATACCATTGAGGTTAATATAATTTCAAGATAACAGAATTTATGCACCCATTCTATAACGGTCTCACAATACTAAACTTGCGTTTTAATCGCACTTATAGTCAATCCGAATTCAATGTGTCCATCAGTATGACCAGGTTTTTAAAGGTTCGGTCGATATCGGAATCAATGATTCATAAATAATCTGATATGAATATCACTCAATACATGATAATTAATTGGAGTAAAATGCTACTCTGGCTGCCTCTTGTAAACATACAATAATATGCCTTCAGTGCAATTTTTACATTGACTATATTATTCAGTTTAAAAAATACTGATGATGAGTGGCTTTGTTTTCCTTTGAAATTGACTCTGATGAAAGCTGCACTTTTTATAAGAAAATTAATGTATAAATAAAATGTTTTACAGCCCAATTTTCCTATGGCAGCAATAATACTGATAATGAACGGAAGTTTGTAAGTAAAATAAAACTATAAATTTCCTAGATCATACAGTTTATGATTTTGAGAAAGAAAGGGAAGAATCTGATGTTGAAGATTTAAATAATGAGATTTCTGCTCTTCCTTGTCTGGTATGGACTGTTAAGAGCACTTGTCTGCGATATTCAATAAATGAAGGGGAAAACTTTCATACATTTGATAACAATTGGACACAATTTTCGATGTAGCTAATAAAAAGTTAAGTTTGTCAAATAATTCAAAAAAATTATTCTGTTATCAAATATTTGAAGAAATGGTTTGAGCAAAACCCGTAGTTACTTGAGGTGGTATTTATTTGTCAAAGTCATGATTATATTGTTTGAAGCTTGCAAATCGCTTGAGACCTTTGGCTCTTTGATTTCGAAGTCTCTAATCTATGTTTATATTCACTACAGCTTTTGAAATTTCCTAAAAACATTATCCGATCAAGTTAGAATTTCATAAACTTGTTCTGGAATTGACCGAATTCCTCATCTAATATTTTCCCAAAATGCTTCAAACTTATGAACCTATATATCTGGTCATGTGTGCAAACAACCTTTTTTTTACAAAGTATGGGGCAAATCTACCATGGAAAGCTCCAAATTTCGTCTTGTGAGATCTAACATCAATACTGCGGAACCTGTAAAAGTTTTACAGTAGTCAAGCAATTTCATTGGAATGATAGAAGCAAACGTTTGGAGAAGGAAACTGAAGCAAGCGACTTGAGGGAAATGTTATTGCTATTTTTTATTTTGTTTGGTTTTATATGAGCACATTATTGATTATGATAAACCATTTTAGATTAAAAAAAATATTAATTAGGAATATAATGTCAATTTTCTTTCCAAACGATTCCCCTATTATTTATAAGTGAAAAGAATGTACTGTCACTTAAAGACAAACGGAAGAGAATAAATCAATGACGCCAATTTCTGGTTGTCAGATGGAAACGACCAAAGAAATAAAACTCAATTTTCATATTAAACAAAATATAACTCAATGCGATTTCCGTCGACATCTTTGGATCAGTTTCAATATTGAAAAATAATATTATGAGTGGTTTAAATACAAATAAAGGAATCGACATTCTTATCCTTTTCACATTTTGGTGCATGAAAAGTTGTTTTGGGATCTTAAGAAACAAATAAATCAATTATATATAATATTTCACTTATAAATAATATTTCCTGAAAGAAGTATAGGATAAAAATAAACTTACAACAATCCTTGAAGAAACAAAAGAACTCCATAACGAAGAACAACAATCAACAAGTTTTATTTGCTAATTGTAAATAATATTTTTTCATTACTATAATCAATTGTAAAATAATAATAGTAATAATAATAATAAAGTAAAATAAAGTAATTTAGAAAAATGATTTAGCTGCATTTCTAGTATATATCTATATAACACATTATATGGTAAAATATGACAACACTTTAGCAGAAAGAGAAACTTACTTTTTCCGGAAGGAGCAATTAGGATTCTTTGGATAGAAGGGTCTTCGACAATTTCCTTCCAGTTGACCATTTTCTCAATATAAGGGAGACCGGGATTATTGCTCACGACCACGTTTTTATTCATGATCACTGCAAATTAAATAAATATTACAATAATTATTTTAAGGAAATTTTGTATTTTCATTTTTCATTTGCTTGATAAAATAATCTATTATTAAAAGTAAAAATGTTAAGATATGTATAATGAAGTCAAATGTCATGTATTATTAAATTTATTCTTAAAACAGGCGCGTTTCTCTATTATAACATCTTCCGTGTAATGAAACAAAAAGATTATTTACGATTTATATAGTTGAAAAACTATTACAACATATGTCTCAAATATGTTATTTTCAAAACTTAAATATTTCAATAAAACTATTTTATTGTGACTATTAATCTAAAATTGCTGTATTCAGTGAGATTAAAAGAGTTTAAACAATTTTTAGAACATCGAGTTCCTGTTGGATTTAAATTTGAGATTAATATTTGTAACTAACAAATGTTGTAACTATTTTAGATAAATCAAAAACTTATTTATGTATATAAGCAAATCTAGTTTAACCTTGTAAATGTCACAAGTGCGAAGCCATGTACATTGGAGACACAAGTCATCTCCGTACTAGAATTGCTGAACATACGAGTAACATAATCGAGTAGAATTTGTTTCTATTTTAAGCCATTTTAAAAATGTCAGAGTAATCATAATAAACATAATAAAGATTTTAATATTATTTTAAATAAATTTGACACCAATTGTGAAAGAATTATCTTAAACCATGCTTAAACGTGCAAGGTGATTTATCCCATCATATTAAAGTTTTTAAAATAACATTAAAATATTTTTAAAGGATTTTTTGTTGTAATTATTATCAAAAATACCATTATTCATTCTAGAAGATATATGTATATACTTATAAGCACTTCGTTTGTTGGGATAAACATGGCATTCGTGTTGAGTAATATATAAATAATAGATATTTAATTTTAAAGAATAAATTTAATATTATTAAAAAACTAAAACTGAGGGTGATAAAATAATATGAATAATTTATTTATTGAAAAGCTTAAATTTAAATGTCGAAAAACTCAACCTTTTGTTATCCTTTCAAATTATTGATGTTTTATTTTATGAGTAATATTTTCAAAGGTCGTGTTTACATCTTGAGAGGTGTCTCCAAATTGTGATGACAATTTGATTTTGGAATTTAATCAAGCAATATTTGTAATTATCTTTTAACGCTAGAAGAGCCAAGCGATCATTTCTAAGCACAAATTATAATTTTATTTTATAATAATAATTCTTATTGACTTGTTTTTAGCGACATTCCCTCACTCTGAACGATTTGGATAGAAACTTGAAAAAATAAGTTGATTAGATTTATAGTCTTAAAATGGACGTGATTTAAGCATTGACCGTTTAGCTGTATTAATGTTAATAGTCTGCAACTTAATAATCTAATAACTGCATTATTTTCATAAAAGCTTTAGATTATTTATATAAATTTTTTATTAATATTTACTCAAATAAATAGAAATACAAGCATATTTCAAAATCAATCAAGATCGACGTCAACCTTTCTGGACCTGAAATTGGGTCAGAAATGATCAGAGTGAAATTTTGTATCAATTTCTAAAATATATGTGAAATTTATGCACAATTATCATTTCCTTCATGAAATGATGTGTAAAACATCGACAAGAAGTTACAATGGGGTACCTGTTTTATTTTACTACTTATGGCGTTGGTAATTGTTTGGGGTCATTTATGACCCCGTTTAACGAGTATGAGTTGATGTGAAATATTGTCCTAAAAATTATTTATTGCTGAAATGTTTAATTTTTAACATTGTTTCAGATAATAATGTAATATCACAATTTAATATTAAAATTATTTTAAAAAACATATAACTCAAGTATTGTTCTTTGTGGTTCCAATGCTTATGTGCTTTACCAAAAGAAATTTTTGAATACAGCACTGACAAAACTTAAATTCCTCGAAGATTTGCGTTCGGAATTCGGAAAACATGTTATCAAAACGAAGACAAATTCTTGGAGAACAGGAATATCATTGTCAATTGAAGCAGCTATGGTATCAGTTATAGGCCCTCTACCACAACAGGTTTCACCACCAATACCAGCTAATTTAGAAAAATGGAAAATAAATCGCTATTCATTCTGTCCAAGTTCGAAAGGCACCTAACATAGAGCTAAATGTTCGTTATCCTCTGCATACACTTGCCCTGAACCTACAGAATCCAATGTAACAACTGGTTTGAACTCTAATGTTTAATTTTTTGTAGCCATTACTTTACCTTCTATTAAATTTCGTTCTTTCTTTCATAAATATATATTTTAGTGCAGGAATATTTAAAAATAAAGCTCGAAAGTACCCTGGTGTAATTTTTAATCATTTCTTTCGATTTAGGAACATTAATGGCATGCTAAAAAACAAAAAGCGATTAGGGTCAAATGTGGCCCCATTTTAGTACTCCGTGTACTATGAGAGGTTTTAGGTGGAGTAACGTTGATGAGAATTATTGTGAAGACAATTGTAATTGTAATACTAATACCTGTTTTTAAAACCACTTCAATTCTCTTATTCATAATTAAAAGAAAATGTAGATAAATTGATTTACATTAATTATTTAATCATTTATAAATAAATAATTTGATTTTCATTTGAGGCAAAATGTTAAATAAAATAAGATAACAAGTCAGCTCATAAACATTATGATTCATAAAAAGAACTTTTATAAAAATAAATAATGATATGTAATAAATATTCTCCAAAATTGATGAAGGAAATGGAGTATGTTTTTTAATAATAAAATACGGGGATGATATTCACTTCTATTTGAATTTGAGAAGCGTAAGTTATGGAAGATTATTTTAAAAGATAACTAAAAGACTTTACATTACAATAATTAGGATTACTAACAGAGATAAGGAGGATAATTAAACTGGGAAAAGGATGAAAAACCGAAGCATGTGAAATAAAAGTTATATGTTTGTTAGGGTTTTTGCAGATTCGTAAAATTTTGAATTTTGTAAAACGTATCTTTTATAAGATAAGTAAAATAACATTGTAAATTTTAATTTCAGTAAAAAATAAAAATTGTCAAATAGTTATGTTTATTTCTAAAATATTAAAAAAATGCAAAATAGTCAGTGTAATATTAAGTTTAAATAAATGATATCGATATTATAATTAGTATTTTTATTTTAACTGGTTTGTGTACAATAAAAAAATATAGTTCCTCGGAAATTTGTTTTAAAATATTTAAATTCATTTGAATGTTTAGTGTTATGAATTATATTTTTGAAAACGAACCTAAAAATGTTATTTATAATAGGTTGTGTAAATATGATATAAGTTTCTTTACCCCAGTAACATGCGACCATGGTGAGGTAGGTTGAGTTTCATAACCTAATTCAATCATAAGATGTGAGCCCGGGCGTTGTCATGCAATAGAACAGTGGTCTTCAAGCTGTGTTCCGCGGAACCCTAGGGTTCCATGAAATCACTCAAGGGTTCTACAAAAAAATAAGTAATTCAAAAGAAATTGCTTCATTTCTCATAAAAAATGTCCGGAAATTTCCGAACGAGCCGTAAAAGTATTAATGCCTTTCGTAACAGCATATCTTTGCGAGAGATCATTCTCCCTTTACATTGCTACAAAGACAAAATACAGAAACAAACTTGATGCAGAAAATGTCATGCGCCTACGGTTAACACCAATTTCTCCAAATATTGTCAAATTATGTGGTGAAAAACAAGCTCACCCAAGTCATTAATTTAATTTTTTTATTTTTACGTTTTTTATTGTGTAAATAGATGTTACATTGATTTTTTTTATTTTTGAATAATTTTGAATTTATATTTAAAAAAGCTAACTATGTATAAATAAATTTATTTCACATGAGGGTTCCGCGAGCTTTTGAAGTTTGAAGACCACTGCAATAGAATATAGCCTTTTCAGTTCAAAAATGTTGAACACTGGTTTTTCAATTTATGATTCTTTCCCTCAATTTAGTGACGATGCTTCTTGGACTATGTGGTTTCGCCACCGTTAGTCGAGACTTCGGTTGTTGAACAAATTCCACTTTTTGTAACATGTCGCAATCCGTTAAAAATGCATTTTATTGATTTTCATTTAATACTTTAGGCAAATAAAATGGGAATCATAAACTTCGTCATTATTTTTAAATAAAACAAAAGTATTTATCTCAGTTATACCATTAATTTTTTGTGGCAAAAAAATACAAAAAAATATTAAGAAGAGCTTAATAATTTATATATAATTTTTTAATTCTTATTTAATTAATTTTTAATTCAGACTCCAAGGAAAGTAAACCAAATATAAACATTTTTTATTTTAATAAAAAAAATATTTAAATATGTAGACAAATAGACTTGCAAAAAATTTATAATCCAAAGAATAACTTCCACTTCCAACAATCACGATTATGAATAAATTAAATAATAGTTAATTAATTAATCAATTAAAAATACTGGATATTAATCAGATATTGTGACTAACTAATTAATATTCATAATTCAAAAAATAAAAGAGTCTTAATTTAAAATATTATCAATTAATATTTATTTTTATATTCAATTCTGATAGCACCGAGTAAATAAAACAAAAAACCGCTATTTTGCTTAATATTTATTTTTCAAGTCATGTTTCGCCAGCTTAGCATCGTCAGTTGACTAATTGAAAATTTCAAATTCAAGTCATTTTTATAGCGACAAAATATTACGTACCTTCACTAAATTTTTAGTATTTATTTTATTTTATTTTTTTATTATTTTAAATTATTGAAATTACAAAAAATTAGAATATTTTAATACAATTAAATGAATCACTTTGAATATTTAAGTATTATTATCAAAAGTAATAATTATCAAAAACAGGATATTTTTGTTTCTCCAAGATACATGCTAAACTTCGTATTGCAGCAAGAACCACAAAAAATAAAATAATGGCAACGTACATTATGTTATATTCATTTGTTATTCAACGAGCCTTAATCCATCCGATTATTTCTTATATATATATATAGGGGAGACTCGGCTAATTTCGTGATATTAAGAGATAATTTTGATTTTTTAATTTGTTACTTTATTTTATTAATTTTATTTTATTTTTTTATTTTTTTTTACATTGTATCAACTCCTCTCCAGATAGATCATCTTCAAATCTACCATTACACACTTTGCAATTTTGTTACATTTTGCATTAGTTTTACTTAAGCTATCACGAATTTAGCCGTGTCACGGAGAAAGCCGAGTCTCTTTTATATAAACAATTGCATCTAAAGAAGGAGATATCGAACATTTTGAAAACTAAAACCATTGATTTTTTTTAAAAGTGGAATTTATAAGTGTTACGAAATCTATCGTTGATGAGGAATTTAAACACCTGATCAAAGGAACCATATATGAGCGACTGAAGAAGTTAGTCGAGCACGAGAAAGAATATCCGAAAATGCTTCACCCCCGTATCAAACTAATAGCTTGCACATTTCCTTCTTGCTTTAAGAATTTACTGAGCAGAAAGAACTCACAAGACACATTAAAAATGTACATCTGATCACTGCGACAACGACACATAGAGGCGGGGGNTTATTCATATGTCTCATGGAGAACTGCCACAAAAGTTATAAAATTGATGGATGGCTACCACGACATTTATTAATTGACCATTAAATCCAAGGTAACGGTCCAGGAGTAATCTCTAGTGTTCGGCTACATAATATTGCTCCTTTCTCCGTTGAACTAAGTACTTTTAAACAGCCGAAAGTCTTCAGAATCACGGAACGAAGAAACATGGCTGGTCATTTCTCAGAGGGAAGCCGAAGCTTGCACTCTTGCATCAGAAAACTTTGTATTTATCAAACGGTTTCTACCCGATACAGAATCTATGATTCACTACCCAGTGCACCAATGCTGAGTATTATTTGTAATACACAGTTATCCGTCACAGTCGGCGGAGGCTTATTTATCGTTGGGAGAAGGTAGTAGAATGTTATATCATACTTTGATAAATATTTTTCTCATATAATAAAATCTTTTTAGTTTACCATTGCAAAACGAAAATAACTCATTTAATTACATAATATATAAATAAAGGTGTACATAAGGATAATAAGCCTCTCCCGACTGGACGGATAACTGAGTATCATAGGCACTAGAGTACCAGCAATGGCGTACAGGGTAGTGGGACATAGATTCTGTATCCGGGTAGAAACCATAAATAGACAATACTGAGTCTACTGACTTTCTCACATGGCTTTAGATGCGAAAATGCGATCTTTCGGTTTCCCAGTCAGAAAGGACGAGTCATGATCTTTCGTACCGTGATTCTGTAGAGCTTTGGCTGTGTAAACACATTTCATAAAATGAATAAAGGGACACCTAAATATTCCCACATCAGTTGTATTACTTAACTGAAAGTCAAGAACCACCCTTGGAATCACTCCTGAATCCGTCTCCGCGGTACCGTCAAGATACATTGGCACATCATGCATCGCAATCAGGTTCGAAGATTCTGTACATCTTTCATTTAGGTTATTTTCTAAAATACTAGTACCCCTGGTAATGTCGTGGGTTCGGTGATCGATCAATAAATGTCGTTTTAACCATCCATCCGTTTTATAGGTCTTGTAACAATTTTTCGTGGGACATTAGAAAGGTTTGTTACCATTCTGACGCTGCGGAAGGACAATATATAATTGTTCACCGGAGAAATATAATATATAAAAATAATGCTTCAAAATACATTTTTTATTCTTGTAAATTTATATTCTTAATATATATATATATATATATATACATTTCTTTTTATCCTTCTTTTTCTTTAACAACCCACAGTAATTATTTGTCACATTGACAACGGAGATTTCGCTATTGAAAAAATATAAATTCAGCATAAATATGGGTTGGAAAATTAGTCGATGTCTCCATTAGCTTTATTAGTAAATTTAGATGTAAAGTAGATAGGATAAAACAATCAAAAATGACAAATATCGACAGTAAAGAGGAGAGAAGCAATTTGACAATGATTAGGAAAAAGATAACGTTTTATTCGAAAGGAAGAATAGAAAGAAAAACTAAAACCTACCATATTTTATTAATTTTATTTTGGAAAATATTATAAACAGTCAAAAGAGCCCACAAACAAAGCTATACCTTTGAACTGAAAGGAAAACCTAAAAAGATTGTTAGGTTGTAAATAGAACAGTTGAAAAGTTAATAATTCTGTCGAAATACGTGACCATCAATTGGGATAGAAATATTTCTAGACACGTCGAAAGGAATTATTATTATCATTTTCTATTATTACTAAAATGGAATT
Source organism: Girardia tigrina (assembly GCA_001938485.1). Taxonomy (NCBI): domain Eukaryota; kingdom Metazoa; phylum Platyhelminthes; order Tricladida; family Dugesiidae; genus Girardia; species Girardia tigrina. The sequence goes on along the minus strand of MQRK01232924.1, from coordinate 23,104 downwards.
CTAAAATATTATTCGATACAGATAAATCAAGAAGGAAATCGGCGATAAGAATGTCGAGGAGCAATAAAAATTTTCTGATTTTAACTTAATAAATTTAGATTTAATCGTTTACTTATAGGATGATTGTGAGTTGGAGTACGAGACCTGTGTTAGGGTCATTACAGTCGGACGTTATTTGCTAAATTGTTTTAGGCAAAGATATTCATTCAAAGGAATCTATGGCTTCCAACTGATGCCTTAAATGATCAAGAAATTTCTTGAGGAATTCATTTTACCATTCAAATTTCGATTCGTTGTTTAATAAATTTGTGTTGTATTGCTTTGCTATCGTATATCATCTTTATTAAGAACACCAACATGAGTTTTCGTACTTTTATTTTCAATACAATTAGAATGTCTTTTGGACAACTCTCAGCAAAACTTTCGTAATTCGACATCGTTCTAAATTGATAAATTTTAGTTAATATTTTTTAATAAACAATTATTCGAACAAATTTTTCTTTATACACAAATAAACGCCATTTAAAAATATATTTTAGGATAATATATTTCGACGGTTTAAGCGTCATCACCAGATCACTGATTATGTTCTTTTTTATTGCTTTTATATAAGAAATGAATGATTATGCAATCACTTACGTAAGTCTAATCGAAAACTCTTAACACATTAGTTGAGAGTGCTGTTTGAACATTGATTTTAGGATCACATGATCTTATCAACAATACTTCACATGACACTCTCTCCCAATAATTTTTAAAATGCTTGCACAAAATCTTAAAATCAT
>MQRK01232920.1:0-14576 GCA_001938485.1 Girardia tigrina | reverse complement strand
TATATCTATATTTTATCAATTATTTATGGAATTAACTTTTTAAAATTAATTAAGATATTTTTTTACTTATAACTGTTTAAAAACTTTTGGTTTTAAATATTTATTTTAGAGATTATTTAAAACAATCAATTATTTTCAAATTTTAAAAGAATGCGTCTGTTCTTTTTTTTAAGAATTTAAAAAGATTTTTATTTTAGAGAATTATTTCATTTTAATTAATCGAATATTATTTTTGATTTATTTAAAATATAAATATGATTTTTAAAAATATCGAAAATTTAAAAATATCAAAAATTTAAAGATCACCAAAAAGAACCCCGACACTTACATTTCGCATTGTGTAGCCATTTTTCTTCGGTATATTGATTTTTTTTATCTCCTTGATAGTTTAATTCAAAACTCAAAGCTTTAATTAATTTTATTCGAAAAATTACCGATAGAAATACTGTCTGGGCCACATAAAATACACCATATATTTTGGCATTTCTCCAAATAATCCATAATCTACATATACCCATAACCTCCATACCACTTCCATTGACACACACTACTTCTGTCACTGCTTTATTATCCACTATAATAACTAATTTTGTAACAATTTTCTGATCTAGTACATTTATTCGAGCTCCGGTGTCGAATAAACAATTTACTTCCCAGCCATCAATATTTGCTTTCATACTCGGCCTCCCATTAAATATACCATAATCGAACTTCATTTTAGAATTCATTAAAAGCTCTCTCATTTCCCTTCTCATTTATGTGTGTTCTGGATGTGTCCCATAACATGTGATATTGTGGTTTTCTGTTCTTAAGTTCGATTGTTTCGGTGGTCCTGTCATTGTTTTTCTGAATTCGCTGCTAAATTACATTTTCCTTGGTTGTTGTTGTTGAAAATCAGTTTTCTCCTTCAGCATCTTTGCGTACCTATTTTTTCCCGTAAATATTGGTCACTTCTGAAGCTTGGACTTCCGAGTGGATCATATCCATTTTTTCGATTACCATTTTAATTTTTTCGGGTGACTTTGCTTCCTGCAATTAGATTTGAGTTTTTAAATCAATATCTTCGACACAATATGTCAAAAAAGTATGTCATTAACTCAGTTTTATTTAATTTGTGGCTTAAAATTTTGTCCGCCATTTTTTCAACTTTATTCTAATATGAATTTACCGAATCCGATCCTTTTCGATAATTGATAATATCCTGAAGGTCATGGATTAATGATGATGGCTTCTTGAATGACTTCAGAAAACGCTCCAAAAATTCGTTATTTTCTCATCCACTGCTTCGTATATTGATAGAAGATCATTGTTGATAAAAGCCTTCACAGCAAGAACTTGTATCGTTTCGTTTACCTGAGATACTTTGAAAAACCTCTGGTATTTGATAAAAAATTGTTCCAAATCATTGTATCCGTCATATACATATATATATGTGTATATATATATATATATATATATATATATATATATGTATGTATACATATACATATATGTATATTTGGAGACAAAATGTTGTAAGGCGTGGTCGCCATGTAACGAGGCACACAAGTCATTTTCAAAGATTTATTTATCCACAATTATACCATATTATTTAAACAACAATTCAGGAGAATTAATAAAAAATATTGTGAATCCTTTTTAAATATAAATATCAATTTTTATTTAATATAATATCGATTGTTTATAATTAGTCATCCTTACAATAAAAATAAAATGTTTATTGACTATTAAATATCGTTAATAAATTATTATGAAGCGAAAATTAGAAAATTGACCAAAAATTTTGCCAGTTTCGGAAAAATACATAAATAAATTAAATAAAATATAAAATTAATAAAATAACTAAATTTAATAATTAAAAGTAAAATAAAATTAATAACTTAAATAATAAAATAAAGTAAAGTAAAAAGAAGTAAATTAAATAAGTAAAATCATTAAATAAAGTCAAATATAAATTTTCCTTAAAAAAATTTTTTTAATCGATTGAATAATTTTCAATAATCTATCTTAAAATCTTGGAAATGTACCAGGAAAAGAGAATTGTTAAATTAAAAAATTCTATTGATGTCAATGAATATCTAAAAATGGATTATCTTAATAATCTGAATAAAATTCAAAATGATGTTTTGAATAGATTGAAAGATTTGTCTTGCATAATTAATAAAAATGTTTCTAATGATTCTCATCATGACTTTCGTATCGAAATAGACACGGTTTCTGCAACATATTATTTTACCTACATAATATATAATTAGGGGAAAATATTTGAAATATTCTAAGATGCAAAAAGGTATTAGAGTTTTTTAAAATATTTTTCTGATAACAATCCAACGTTTAGTAATTATTCAAATATTAAAATTCATTTTAGTGTTCGCAATAACATGTATTTTTGAGTTCGAGATTAAAATTAGTCATGATATAACTTTTTTTGTAATCCACTGCATTGCAAGATCAACCGACGAATGTTTAGTAACAGATTAAACAATGAAATTAGTAGTTGCACAACAAATGTAATGTGAAAATTTCGGCTCATCATTTTGACTTGGCCAGAAATATACTTATTGTTAGTTTGGAAAATCCGAATCTCAATCTACTTTTATATCATCGAATGATTTATCTATTGACTGTAACAATCGGATTTTTATTGTTTAGATTAATAAATATTCCTCATCTTTTTATATCTAGTTATCTAATAAAGTTAATGGAAGAGGAAAATACATCCAATTTCATTTTCCATTACAATAATGATATGTAGATGTATCTTGGAATAATAATTGTTAGAATGATTTGATATTTATAGAACTAATAATAATAATAATAATAAAGTTTCACTCAAAACGAGTAGTTAATAAAAATCAAATAACAAGGAAGGTGTTTATACAAATTTTTACATTTACAAATATAAAATCATAGTAGAAAGACATAAATACCTAAATAAAAAATAGTATTTTTGAGAAATTAATATTCAGTTTTCAATAATATTTTTAATCAAATTTTAAGTAATAAAATTATTCAATCTTCTAAAAAAATACAAATCACATTTAAAATTTTTTTTGTATCTTTTATAAACTTATTTAGGAAAAAGTTCTTCAGTGTCGAGAATTCCGGATAAGCTTGATTAGGACGACTTTTTGAAACAATTTCTTAAAAGAATCAAAAGAATTCAAATAGCAGAAAGATAATGACAAAATAAATCAGATCAGAGAAGATGTTAAAATGGGAAGAACAAAGAAATGGATTCTGAAAGACAATATTGTGACAAAAATAGATAATAAATATTGGATTACAAGAATCACAAAGACAGAAATCTTGGAAGACGCTCACAAGATGATGTGTCATGCTCTTATTAAAAAGGTTTATAATTATTTGAAAGACGATTTTTATATGGTTAATATGAGAGAGATAATTAAGGAAATTGTAAAATGTTGCATAAAACTGTCAAAAGAGAAATATTTTAACCCCGAAAACGAAAGAAAGTAATACTAAACAAATCACAGATGAACAATTTCAAAAGCTGTATATGAATTTTTTGCGGACCATTTAAAAGGACTTTAAATGGATATCAATATATATTTGCTATAATTGATCAATTTAGCAGGTATATAAGTCTAAATGCTGTAATTCATCAAGATGAGAAAACTGCTCGGAAGGTACTACTGGACAGATGGATTTTGAAATTCGGACAACCAAAAGAGATCCACGTGGATAGAGGTAAATCACTCGAATCGACAATCTTTAAAGATACACTGAAGAAATTTAAAGCAGAAATAATTTACTCCATTTCTTATTGTGGTGTCCGTTTATTTTTGACATTATTATTTTTTAATGATATATTTGTTAAAGTTTGCATGTAGTCTTTAGTTCAGAGATGTATCTTCATTTTTATTTTTATTTATTTTTGCGTTTGTTGTCTTTGGTTTTATGCTTTGGTAAATTGAATTAAGAAGATTTTTTTAGCTTTGTTTAATTTAAGGATGGTGAACTTTTATATCTTTAAAAAAACTTATGTTTTATTTTATTTTTTTTTGTACAACGGTATTATTTTTTTGTTGTAATCATTTAATATATTTTATGCATTGAATATTTTATGCAACAACAAAATATAATATTCGATTAAAAAACCGAACATTTTATTATTTTAATCAACAACAAAACTGTTTCAATTCTTCCAAGAATTTACAGTACAATTTGTGTTCTTCATCCGTACAGAACGACTGCAGTTCCCTTTGGAAATCCAAATTCAATTCTCTTTCAATTAAAGATTCCGTCATATTGTCAAACACTTTTTGAATTTGCGATGAAATTATAATTATTGTGGATTAAAATTAAAAATTTTCAATCAATAAATCAATTAAATTGTTTGGAAACCACATGATTAATTTACAGATTAAGAAATAATTATTATTGTTGGCTGCGATTTTGCCAAAAAAAATACGGAAAAAGTTAATTCGCAAACCATTATTTGTAATAATAATTTTGGAAATCAAAAGACGTGAAGAGACTTAATAGTGAACAAGAATTGGACTTCTGACTGACCATTTTGTTGTGATTATTGTTGGTTGATTTAACGGGTAAGAATAATTGTTTTGCTAAGGTTACTTGATTTTTTAAGAAAAAAATACATTTATTTTTATCACTACATTATTTGCTGATTACCAATATTTTTTAAGTATAAATCAGAAGAATATTTTTGAGCTTGATTGTTAAAGCAATAATCAAGATATTTTTTTCTGGGTAATAAGAGCTCACAGATTATTTTCCTCGATTTATATCACTGGTATCGGAAATAAAGTGCGCATACATTTGCAAATGCCTCCAAAAAGGCTAATAACAAAACACAAACAACAATCATGTAGTTTCACCATCGATCCACTTACATGACTCCCACAACACAATAAACCTACTTAACAACAACAACTCATGCAAAACATTGCACATACCAGAATTTTTCACAGACTCACGCAATTCAACGCAATCATGGTTGAAATTAGTCAATCAAATGAGTAAAATTAAAAAAGTCGACGAAAGCACCATCTACACAGCAGCATTGAATAAACTACCTTCAAAAATATTTAAAGAAATAAGTTCTGATTGTGAAAAAATATTCGAAAGTCATATTCCATTGAAACTTCTACAAGAATCGAGTTTAGAAACTTGTGAAATTAATAAAAATGAAATTTTAGATAAATGTCTTAAAGAAACAAATCTAGGTGACAAAAAACTTTCTATTTTCCTGAAGTCTCTAAAAAAGGATTTGGAAGTAATAGAAAATAAAGAAGACCTAAAACGCTATCTATTTTGCCGAGCGCTTCCTGAAAACGTAAGAGCAGTTCTAACAACAACTAAAACTAAAGACACGAAGGAAATTGTTCAAATAGCCGATAGCATACAACGCGAATACAGAACATTAGAACAAACATTTAGAACGAACATTTAGAACAAACAATAAATGGTGAAACTTTAACAGTTGGATTCCATTCTAGAAAACTTAAAAGCCAAGAGCAACAATACTATACATACGACCGAGAATTATTAGCAATATTTGATGGCATAAAATATTTCAGGAAAATTTTGGAATCACGAGAATTAGTTATATATTCAGATAATAAGCCGTTATTACACGCATTAGAAATGAAAGAGCCAAGCCCAAGACAACTTCGACAAACAAGCTTTATATCACAATTCAATTGCAACATCAAATATATCTCCGGGAAGAGCAATAAAGTCGCAGACTACTTATCTAGACGAGCACATTAACGAAATCAATTTTAAACCAATAATATCCATTAGAAGACATAAAAGACAAACAAGAAGAGGTTCTGAAAGAAGCCATTAATTCAAAGTCATTGAAGGTCATACAGTTTTCCGACATTTGATATGACATCAGCTTATTTAATAACCCCCAGACCGCTAATACCCATTAGTTTACAAGACAAATGCCAATTTTTTCATTGATGAAGAACGTTCCTCGTGTAGACAGTATACTGAGGAAAGTATGTCGGTATTTAAACCTCGAAGTTTATGTCAACCTCATCAATCTGGAAAAAACTTTTGATAGTGTCGTTTCATGCAACATAAGCAAGTTTAATAGACTCAGTTCAACCGAGATCTTTTTCTAATAAAATTTTGTCGATTATATTTACAATGTTTATTTTCAAAATCGACAAAAATAAGTAAAATAAGCGTTTATTTTTAGGACAAATCGAAATTTATTCAAATTTTATTCATTTCAGACGCATAAAACATTATTTATATTTTCAGTTAGACAAATAAATTTGTAAAAACGAATAAATTTTCAAACAAAATGGTGAGAATATTAATTTAGGATTTTAAATATTTACAATTTAATAAATCATAATTTATAAAATAATTTGTCATAAAATAATTAAATACTTTCAGAATGTTTTGATAATTTTAATAGTATTCTCTTCTTTACTTCTTGATGATCAACAGTCAGTCACAGCTTCAGAATGTGAGTGAAATTCGTTCTCTATCACATCGAAATTACTGAAAATAAATATTATTAATTAAAGGTGCTAAGCGAGGTGTAATAGTTCAGAACTGTGATTTTTGCTGTTCGGGTAGATGTAAAAATATGCTAAAAGTCTATCCCGTATGCGTAGATCCTAACGAAATTTAGGATATTGTTAAAAATAATGTTTAAATATCCAATCAATATTTAAATTCAATATATTAATAGAATTGTTGTTGTTATTATTATTATTACTATTATTATTATTATTATTATTATTATTATTATTATTATTATTATTATTATTATTATTATTATTATTGTTATTATTATTATTAACAGAACCGTACTATTTGTCAGGATCTGTAACCTTAACTTTTTTTTAAATTTAATAATTTGAATTTCAAGTTACATTCCTATTTGTCGATACTTGTTATTACAATACTTGCAATATATATATATATATATATATATATATATATATACTAGGAAATGACACGTCATTTATGACGGGGAAGTTAAATTGCGTCTTTGAAAGTTTCTATTTTAATTAAAAATCGTAGTAATAATTTATTATTTATTGTTTTGAATTTGGTTTTAATTTTTCAATTTTTTTATAGTTAATTTTTTACTTTTCTTTACAAAGCCTAACCCTAATCCTAACTCTAACCATAATTCTAACCCTTAACCTAAACCATTACCCTAAACCTTTTTTTTCCGAAAAGTCTAGTATGAGATATATTTCACAAAAGTTCAACACATGTTACTTTTTTTAAAAAGGAATAGGCAACTAAGTCACTTTCTGAATAAATATCTTTCGCTGGGTTTCTTTCTCGTCCTTCTTTCACTCACAAGGATTCTACAACCGCACTGCGAGGATCAATTTGGTAGGTGCCGTTGCAATTCATTACAATCGTCATGCGACAGTTGGCTGTCTCAGCTGAGGTGCTCATGAGATTGAAACATTCAAGTTGTATAAAGAAACAAGCTTCTCAGGGAGCATGCTGTGAATACTGCGTCTTACCGAAGAAAATATAACTTTCAAAAGTACACCGCTACAGCGTTGTAGGAACATTTTCAACTTCAATTAAGCATTTATTAACCATTGCTCAGCACAGTAATTTGATAAGCGCTGGATTTCTTCTGAAAATAAACGTTGAGTTATTTTCACTCTGGCCTTTATAAATGCTTTGAGTTCTGCTGTTTGCAAAACAGTTAATATATCTCGAATAACTTCTTCTTGTTTTACATCAAACCGCTTCAAATGATCTTAAGGGCATGATGAGTGACTTAAACAGCAATCCAGAGACTCAAATCTGATGATATTAGTTGAAAGTTTTGAAGACGTTCTTTAATTCACGCTTTTTTGTAACTATTCTCGCAGAGACTTACTTTTAATTTACTATTCGCCGCTTGGCGTTGCTATCAACTTAACATCGTAAGTAACTACTGCTGCTTCGTAATCAACACAATCATGTAGCTCACGAGAGAGTTCCATCTGAACTTTTCAAGCAACCATGAGTAGCATTTCTTGACAGCAGTTTTGGTCTCTGTAATGTTATGTCGATAAGTGAGAAGTCATTTCATTCTCGTGAAGGTTGTTAATGATTTTTGACCTATGCAACTGAGCTATATACCTTGAGCTATTACCTTATGAAAGATAAAGTCAAGGTGATATATGACAGCCTTCTTTTTACAGCTGTTTCTTCAAGGCAACCATGAGCCAAGTAAACAGTACCATTTTAAAACAACTTGCAAGCTACATTCACAATTTTTTCACACTTTCTACATTTCACATATTGTGTGTTACGCTTCCATTCAGTAGGAGCAAACATATATTCTTCTATGCAGTCACTACTATTTTCTACTTACCATTTTAAATTTACTACTCTGTGCTTATACAATTCAATAGTATTGTGAAAAGTGTTTATAATAGATTCTTCTATTGCGAAGAAGCCAAAGTGTATGTTTATGGTTGAGTCTTCTGCTAAAACAGCGAAGGTTAAATCTTCTGTTGTTGCATAAGTATCGGCTTATGATCACAAAAAATAGAAACGTAGTTTTAAATGAATAAAAATTATCGTTCATTTATTCTTTTGCTTCAGATTTCTTACATTATTTTTATTTTTTTTTAGTATTTTTCTGGAATTTTTCGTGTTCCATCGTAATTTAGTAATTATTGATTTTTTATTATCATTTTATTTTTCGTTATTTTTTATTCTTTTGAGTTTTTTGAGTGGATGTTTACCTTTTTAAGTACTGCCTTGGTTTTTTTCCTTATTCGTAGGATGTTTTTACAATTTTATATAAGATTTTAATAATTTATTGTTTTAATTAACCGATCCTAATTTTGTGTTTTATTGATTTTATTAAATTTAATTCTACTGCAACATATTAATATTGTGATATTTATTTCTTTTCCAATATTTAAGTATGATTTGATTGCGGTTTTCATGTGTCAATAAGCATCTCAGTTTTTTTGAATTTATTGTTTCTCCATTCATGCTAAAGACGGTATTATTACAGCTGGGCAATATTACGTTCCAGTAATTATTTGACTGTGTAGCATCGTATATTATTAAGGATACATTTGCTCCTGTATGTATACGAGCTTCAAGTGTTTTGCAATTTACTTTTAGGTATATTTTTTTTAACTGTCCACCTGCTTTTTATTTATTAACATTAATGTTTTATTAAAGCATTTATTAACGTTGTTCCATGTACAATGTTATTTTTTGCAAGGTTATTCGATTTCCATCGTCAATTATTATTGAAGGTTTCTTTGTATATGCTGAATTTATCTTTTCGTTTCTCTTAAAGGTCAGCGAAAACGACCAGGTGGATTGTTTTCGTACATTTGATTGCTATATTTTGATGGCTTCAAACATTATCTTTTTTTGTTGATAAGCATAATGAAAGTTTAGCGGTCCTCAAAAGTTGAATGGTTGAGGCCTGTTATTTTTTTATCTTAAAGCTCCATGCATCTTACTGTGCTGATGATTCTGTTGGTTCCTTCCCACTGACCACCTTTCTTATGTATCTTACTAAATTTTTGTTAGTTAAATTTTCAAATGATTTCAGTATATTTCAGATATCGTTGGATCTGGAAGTATAAATATTAGCTTTAAATTTTTCTTTAATAATCATTATTTTTTCGTTTATGTAATAAAAATTTCTTATTATTCAATGTGAATGAGAATATCGAAAATAATAATTTATTTATAACACAAAAATTTCTAACCGTTTGCCGAATTCTGCTTATTTAAACAACTTACCGACATTTCTACTACACTCTCCCTTGCCTTCCAGGCACAAACTCATACACCGTCTGTGGACTGGAGAGTAACACTCTGATCTGATTCTGTCACTCTTCTATACAATAATAAACAAATCTTGCAGGCCGAACTGTTACTCGATTCGGCTTCGGTTGCTGCATCTCGTCGGATTTAGTCTGACTGTTATGCTTAACGGCATCTGTTATGCTATTCAATGTCAGCTTCTCCTCCTGGCCTGAGCTATCACTGCAGTCACTTGCATCGGTCGATCTTGTGACCGCTCGCGAACTCGATAGTCCTTCTGCTGGAATATTTGACCCGCCTTCGAGCACGCGTCTGAAATGTGACACGCGGAACAGGACCCCGTCAATCTCTACTTAATGGGGTTGGCGGAAATCGCTCACGACTTCGCGTCTCCACTTAGTCATGCACGTCGCGTTCTTCGGTTTCACGAATTCCGCGTCTCTTATCTGAAAATCCCTCGTCTGCACAACTCCAGTGTCCTTAAATATTAAATTAATGAAATATTAAAATGATGAGAACATTAAATTAGGATTTTAAATATTTAAAATATCTTAAATCATAATTGATAAAATAACTTTGAAATACTTTCAGAAAGTTTTGGTAATTTTAATATTATTCTCTTCTTTACTTCTTGATGATCAACAGTCGGTCACAGCTACTAAATGTAAGTGAAATGATTTTTATAAAATTACAATTACTTAATATAATTATTATTTAATTTAAGGTGAAAAGGCAAATACTGTTCTTGAATATAAATATTGTCCTAAATGCTGTTCTAAGGATTGTACTGGACCATACATCCTTGGAAATATTGAAAGATATAAATGTGAGCCTTTTAGAAGTGTGAGATCTGTTTAAAAAATCTAACATTTTATACAAGTATTATTGTCGTTGTTCTTATTGTTCTTCTTCTTATTATTATTGTTAGTACCGACTGCAACCTTAATTTCATTTAAAAATTTTGTAAAAAAATTTCAAAGTTTGATTACTGTTCGAAAATTTTTAAGAAGCCATCGTTTTCATTTACTTTGAATGTAAAGTCATCAGACCATTTTATAAGATATCACTAATAATTATATTAAAATTAATAAAAAAATAAAAATAAAGAATAAAAATTAAATAATTTAATGTTTTTACAAAAAAATAATAATTATTTGTCATTTTGATTTAATTTAAAATCCAGGCAAAACATTTTGTGTCTGCATTTAGAGATTCTCCGAGTAAACTCTTTTTTCATGGTACACCCAATTTGTGACCAAACATTTTGTAATTTTTACTTTATACGGAGGTTTATTTTACATAGAAAGTATTTTTATGTATAGAATATTAGCACAGTGTTTACAAATTTATAATTCTTTTGTACTTTATACATATTGGGTGTACAACTAATTAATTTCGTATTTTTTTTGTTAAAAAAAACCATTTATTTAAGTATAAAAGTGAAAAAAATACGAAATTAATTAGTTGTACACCTAATACATGCACTCTATGTAGAGAGTTCACTATATTTTGTTTACTAATTTTAACAATTAAATTTGCTTCAAGAATTTCGATTAATTGAGACGATTATTTTGACTGACAATATTTTTGAAAAATACTGTTTTAAAACTGAAATATTTGTTAACAATTTTTAATTTTTTAGTTTTTGAATATATTTTGTAAGAAATGTCTTTCGTCATATAAATTCAAATATTGAGTGGATTTGTTACCAAACATATTAAAATCAAAAAAATTGACTTTGCAGAAATATGACTCTTCAACTACCAATAAGTCTCTGGGGCACCCTACAGACTGTCTATCTGACTGATCGATTACGAGATCAAAAATGTGTACGAAGTGTCCTTGTTCGCATGTGACGACAATAAAGACTGCTTGATCCACTTGCTCATCATCATCAACGTTGAGGATCAGAGCGATGACTATCCGCGGTTTTTAGTCCCGAAATACGAGAAATACGTTTCAAGAACTTATGACAAGGATATTTGGGGATGTAGAACAGACATTAGTTTATTTAGACGATATCCTAATATTCTCGAAATCATTAGAAAAGCATTACGAGATTTTAGACAGAGTATTGGATAGAATTGAAAAGGCAGGTCTAAGAGTTAATCCAGAAAAATGTCATATTTTAAAGAGAGAAGTCAAATTCCTGGGGCATGTAATCAACGAAAAAGGGATCCAAACAGATCCGTCCAAATTGGAAGCTATTAAATCTTTTGAAAAACTGAAATGTATAAAGAATTTAAGAAGTTTCCTAGGGATCAGTAACTATTATAGAAGATTCATCAAAGATTATGCAACGAAAGCAAAGACATTAGAGCAATTGTGTGGATTGGACAAGAAGAAATTATTATGAACAGAGGCGTGTGATATAGCATTTGCTGAGATGAAGGAAGCCTTGACTACATCCCCAATTCTTGGATTCCCAGATGTTGAGTAGGAATTTATTCTAGATACGGACGCTAGTTTCGACACCATTGGAGCGGTACTGTCACAGAAGGATAGAAATGGTCACGAGAGAGTCATTGCATATGGGTCACACTCAATGAATAATCACGAGAAAGGTTATTGCATAACAAGAAAGGAGTTATTTGCAATGTATTACATTTGTCAACAATTTAATCATTATTTGTACAGAAAGAGATTCATTCTGCGGACAGATCACAAGGCAATTACATTCATGCTGAAGACAAAGAAACCGATTACAGTGCAATTTCAAACGTGGATAAACTTTCTATCAAGTCTGGATATACAACTAGAATACCGAATAGGAGCGAACCATTCTAACGCAGATATGTTATCACGGAACAAGTGTGATACATGCACACAATGTTTAATGGTACACGAAGAGGCAAAGACGCAGAAGATCAAGACGCGAAGGATAAACGTCGTAGGCATCACATATATAAATATAAATATCAAGAAGAAGTCATGGAAACAATAAAGATGAATATAAAGACAGGTAAAAACAAAAATCTTGTGATTATAGATGGTATAATTAAGACGAACAAAGGCAAAATTTTGATACCGGAATCAAACAGAGAAGAAATAATTATGCAGATACACACGTTGCTTTCTCATGCTTGTTCTGAAAAAGTGACAAAATATATTGCAGAAACGTATGAAATGACCAACCAAAATGAATTAATAAAGAGTTAATATGACGATGCGAAGCATGTCAAAAAAGCAAAACAATAACGATGGCTACAAAAGAAAAACGAATAACATTGGTCTCAAACGAACCATTTGAGAAATTATATATCAATATTTGTGACCCCTAAAAGAGACATAAAGAAAGAAAAAATACATTGTAGCAATCATCGATCAATTCAGTAGATATATTTCATTAACAGCGGTTAGTAAACAAGACGAAACCACTATAAAGAATACAATTATGACAAAATTAATTTTACGGTTTGGTGCTCCGAAAGAGATTCATACAGATTATGGTAAAACATTCGAATCGAAGGTAATAAAAGACATGGCTGAAAGCATGAGCATTAAAATGTGTTACTCAAGCCCTTACCATCATAACACGAATGAAATAGTAGAAAGACAAATTCGGACAATTAGAGAATATTTAAACGCATCGTTGCATACAAAGAAAGGATCAGACTGGGAGGAACTACTACCGGAAATAGAATTCACATTAAATACAACTTTTCAGAAAACAATAGGGAAGAGCCCAGCGGAAATTATATTCGTAAGAAAATATATAGAGAAAGATGATATATAAAAGGTATGACATAAGGTATAAACTAATAAATGAAAATGGAAGAATTTTAGATCGAAACGTGGAAAAATTAAGAAAATTCTTAAAGAAGGGGGATATAATGGATTAGTTTAAATTTAAGTTTCGCCAAAATAGTTTATTATTTTTTAATTTGAAAATTTAAAAGAAATAAATTAAAAAACTAAAATGTTGAGTAAAAATATGATAAAATATATATTTATTTAAAATATGATAAATAATGATAATTGATATATTTTAATAAAATTTATGAAATAAGTTTGAATAAATTTTAAAATAAATAATTAACGGATTAATATTTTAAGAAATATTTTTTTAATAAAATGGATTAATATTTTAATAACGGATTAATATTTTAAGAAATAATTTTTTTAATAAAAGGGTTTATTGTAAATTTAAATTAATTAGTTTTTATGAAAAAAAATTTCGAAAAAAATGTAAAATAATTTAAGGTTTAAATTTCGTAAAATTTCAAAATCTAATCGAAAAATTTAATGAATTAATTTTTGGCGAAATTTGTTTAAATATGTGAATTGTTGATATTAATAAATTTTGGGGTGTTAAATTATGATTTCGAAATTCGATAATACTGAAAGTGACATAAACGCTACTTACAATTAGGATTCGAGAAATGAGCCGAGACAGAAGTTGATGGAGATTAAAGTGACCGATGAGGCTTTGAGTGATAATGGCAAGGTGAATTGTGAATTGAAAGAATCATCGGTGTTGGAATTGAAATCGATTGACAGTGAATATCTCGATTTATCGGAAGATGGGGATGAAAAGAAAAGGTTTGAAGGAAAAGACAAAGAATTTCAGATATTCTTAAAAACACTTTCTGGCAAAACAATTACCTTGAATGTGAAGAATCGAGAAACGATAAAACACATCAAAGCAAAAATTGAAAACAAGGAGGAAACTCCAAGTACCCTGCAAAAATTATGCTTCACATGGAAAGTTTTAAGAGCGAAGCAGGACGTTTCGACGCCGCCGTTTCGACGCCGCCGTTTCGACGCCGCCATTTCGACGCCGCCATTTCGACGCCGGGACATTT
>MQRK01232916.1:8385-20309 GCA_001938485.1 Girardia tigrina | reverse complement strand
CCAAACGCTTTATTGATATTGCGAGCCGTTTCTGCTGCTTTACGACCCAGTTTAAATTCGTACAAGAAAATTGCTCGATTTTTAATTTTTTCCATTATTAATTTAGCACCGTAAATATTATAAAAAATAACAGCAATATGTTAATAATGGCTATAGGAAAATACATCTAGGCATAAGATTTCAAATAATATCTAACACTAATGCATTTAAACTTATATGCATATCAAAGTAGATAAACAAAGTATAAAGCTCAAAAACCGTCATTATTTTTCGACCTACCTAATATTTCGTGGTCATATGTTTGATTTTATAATTTAATTTTGTAATTGTTTGGTTTTGTAATAATGAAAATGTTTTTCATGTGAAAATAATCGCTCACAATTCAGAAATGGAAAATTTGAAATAATAGAGCAGAGAAAATAATTAATTGGAGAAAACAAAATGAAAGAAAGCGAAATGAAAAAAAATAAAAGGAAAGAAAATTGTATTTAAGTCTCCCACCGCATTAAATAATTATTATAATGATAATAATTAAAATAATTTAATTAAAAAAATCAATGACAGAAATTAGAAATTATGAAGATTAATTACTTACACTCGGAATATAAATCAAGAACTAAAAGAAACTTATCGTTATCCGGTCGGACTAGTAATCTATTCAACTACTTTACGAAGAATATAGTCTATTAAATACAAATATTACCTAAGAAAATCTATCAATTTCCTTTCTTCCAGAAGCGAAGTTTCCACAATAAAAAATCCAAATATTACATTCAACAAATAAAACTTGTCAATAGTTTCCAGCTGTTGCGAAACTCAAATTGAAAAATAACTAAAAAAATCCCGACTTACATGCTGAAAGCCTTTTTAATTCATAGCCACAGTAAGACTGTTTTTTACCAGTTAATCATTCGTTGTATTGTTTGATATCTCCCATTTTACTACCGTTTCTTTTTATTACGAAACACTGATAGTTTCGTTTAAATTTCTTTTATTATCCTTCTGTTTATTGTTAGATAATAAAATTTATGAAGCCAGATTATTTTTATTCATTTATTACTACATAAAACACAGTTTTAGCATTCTAGTTTTGGTGGAGGATGTCTTGTTGGCGATGAGAAAATGGTATCCTTACTGGCAAAACGAATTCATTACAATTTTATATTGGCATCACCACGTGATTCTCTTTCGAATCACGATGTGATATACAGGTTTTGCGGATGGCCCCGATCCCGAAAAATGCACCACATCGGTCGACATTGTGGCTAAGAGTATCCGCGATCTCAAAACAGCTGGCCCTCAGACAGTCATCTAGACAATTATTGTGCACAAGCATGCTTTGCATTTGTCCAGGTCCTTCCGCAAGCTTCTGAAGCGATCCAAGAACTCATCGCGAGAATATCAGAATAGCAGTCTAGCTTCTTGATCTTGAGGTATTTGTCTCTCTCTCTAAGAAACATTTCTATCCAAAATTCTCTCTAATTCACGACTTTTCTAGTATCAAAACAACAGTATAGAAGTAATTCAGTGCATAGGAAATAGCAACCATATCAAATCATCAATAGATTGAAGAATTCGATTTCAATATTCATTAAAGACAAGTAGTCGTAAATTCAAATTTTCACGACAAATTCTTTTACACAAAATCTCGAAAAATCTTTATCACCTTACACCACAATCGCAAAGCAACTGAAATTCACAATTTCAAATTCGCCACTTCTGAAACCTAATCAATTTAACAAGAAACTTTATTCTTTTTCACAAAATCAAATTTTAACTTCTTTATATTAAATCGATTAAACTCAAACATTAGCTCACATTAAAAAATCATAGAAAAATTAATTCCTTAATTAATTTTTTAACGAATATTTTATCACTCAATTCAAAACTTTTATCATTAATAAATTTGAATCAAATTCTTATCACACCTCAAACACAAAATCAAGTACGCAATTTTTAGCATCCTCAGAAAATTTCAAAATAATCGAGTCATCCCAGTCATTCATTATTTCAGTTAAGGAAATTTTCCCAGTTTTTTAATTTCATAATTTTTTATACAATTTTTTTGGAGAGACGTCTCATCATCTGTTGGAGAATTTAAAAACATAGTCGGAATATATATGAGAATAATATTGCAGAACACAGAAAGATTTGTAATTCGAACGAAAATATAAACTTAAATGATTTTAAAATTCTGTGTATTCGTTTTAAAAACTATTGGGAGAGGGTGACTTGTGAAGCACTTTATATCAGATCTGTATATCCTAAGATTAATGTGCAAACTGGTCGCTCGAAAATCCTTTTGAGCGAGTTTAGATGACATAACAATCAATTGATTACATAATCACTCCCTGTCTATTTCAGTAGATTTAAAACTTTTTTTCTTGATATCTGACGATGACTGTTATACCGTCTGTTAAGATAACTCACACATTTGACAGAACATTTATTACATTCACATTTCTTATCATCTTTATGATGATCAAAAGTATTGCTTTCATTTAGATCCATCAATCAATTTTCAATACCTCTCATTATAATCTGAACTATACTTGAGAAGATTATTTTATTTAAAAATATTTAATTTAAATTTTATTAAATGAAATAAAATATTTTTGTAGTCATTTTTAAACATTAATTTGATTTTAATTATTTAAAAATTTGCAAAAATAAAATCAATAAACTTATTTAAAAGTTGAAATAATAAAAATTAAAAATTTGAATATTAAATCTAAATTTAAATAAATTAGTTTAAGATTCTAAGAATTAAAATATTGATCATCCATCTGATTAGGAGAGGTACAATCCCCCAAATCAACACACAACTTTTAAACATGTAAACACTACACAAAAACATAGACACACCAAATATTCCTCACACCGTCGAAATTAATTGTCGTAAAAAATTAATGTTTACTTAACAAATGGTGTGTTATATCTTTAAATATAAGTTACCATTATTTATTAATTTTCTGAAAGTTTAATTTATTATTTAATTTTAATTATTTATTTATTAAACAAATTGGATATTCACATCTGAATGCATTTTTAAAATGCTATTCACAACAGGCTTCAAATTTAATGAAGAAACTGGAAGCTATGAGAAGACAGCAGGCGTACTTTTAGATCCTTTTATCCAGAAAACAATAGTATTGAGTTGGATGAAAATATTTTACATTATGTGCACATTATAGAATATCATGAAGAAGATACAAGCATTGATAGAGTCTTCTTTCTACCTTTATTTATATTAAACTCAGGTGTTTGGATGGAAACACAAATTTCTAGTAAATTTGCTACATGGATGGAAACAAGGACAAAATATTCAAATCCAAACTAAACTGGCCAGGATTCCAACCAGAATTAATATAACTCAATAAAGTTTTGAAACCAAGCACCTGGAAGAGAATGAAACATGCTCCAATATTAATCAAAATTTGGAAACAATGGCATGTCACTAGCTGGAG
Organism: Girardia tigrina; assembly: GCA_001938485.1. Lineage (NCBI taxonomy): Eukaryota > Metazoa > Platyhelminthes > Tricladida > Dugesiidae > Girardia > Girardia tigrina. The sequence goes on along the minus strand of MQRK01232916.1, from coordinate 16,842 downwards.
CATAAGTGCAAATTACTATATAACTCAAACAACTTGTCCTCTAACTTGAAACAGAAGAACATGTTTCAAGACAAGTAACTGTTGCACAAGAGGATTGTTCCACCGACCCTCAGATTATCCCGAAGATCGGACAGTAGTGGCAGAGGGTGGCAGTGATTAGGACTCTGAATCAGTGTGCTGGACCCATCTTCGTTTTTGATCTTTATCAGAGATTATTTTTAAAATAATAATATACAGTAATTTATCATTGTTCAGATATTGTCGAAATAAATAACTGAACTTCAATCGTACAATTAGCAATTTTAATTGTTTTCAAAATAATCTCAAATGTTTGAATAATAATTATTGCACAAAATAGTAATTGCAAAGGTTAAAAAAAGGCACTTTCAATATTAAAATAAACAGCGAACAAAATTTTACCAGCAAATATTAGCGAAAATTATCACAAATAAGGGGTTCCAAATCCCGGCATTTTCCCAATCCCGGGAGATCCAAATTGGGTAATTTTTATTATTCAATTATTTTTTAAAAACTAAAATCATTTTTCAATAAACTAAAAATGTTTTATTAGCTTACTTTCTATTTATATAAGTCTATAGACAGTAAAATCACAGTTTTCCAAATTAAGTCATGAGTTTATAATTTGGGAAGTTTAAATTTTGACCAGATATGTAATTTTTTATAAGCTTTTACGGTAAATAAATCTTTTTTTAATTTTTTTATTATTTTTCATGACGAACATTCAATTTTCAAATTTTAAGCCGTGCAAAAGTCTGTGAACAATTCATAAAATTCAGTGTTTAAATAAAGTAAATGCTAATTAAATTTAAGTATTAATTTAAATATTAATTTTAAGTATTAATCAAATAAAGTAATATTTATGATGATCTCAGGCCGAGAAATGTCACAAGATATAAAGAAATTGATTGTTGGTTCTTATCTTATAGGGAAAAATTCTTATAGATAAATTGCATCGCTTTATAATTATAACAAGTCTGCGGCGGTAGTCTTGTCAAGAGATACAATCAGCGTCATATCATAGGCAACAAGGCACGCAATGGAAGGCCGAGAGTAACACCAAAAAAAGATGATAGAATCTTTACAAGAATATCGAAATAGGATCCTCGAAAGAATGCTGTTGAATAGAATAAAATAATGAGAAAGAAACATAATGTTAAATGTAGTTTTGAAAATAGAAAATGTCATCTTCAGAAAGCAATTTTAATTTATCGTCGACCAGCAAAAAAAACATTTGATCTCGGTAAAGAATCAAAAGGTCCGAGTCAAGTTTGCAAAGGAAAATCTTAACTGGACGTCAAAGAATGAACAAAGGTTATTTTTTTCTCATGAATCGAAGTTTATGAAATTAAGTATGTAAGACGATATTTTGGTAAAAGATTTGTTTCAAACTTTCAGCAATCTACGGTAAAAAATTGAGGTGATAATGTGTTGGTTTGGGGTGCCTTTAGTTGTGGAATGGTTGGTCCAATACGTCGCATAGATGGTACTGTTAAGAGAGCTCACACATTTGATAGAACATTTATTACATTCATAATTTCGATCATCTCTGTGACGATCAATAGTATTGCTCTCAATTAAATCCATCACTCTATGTTTAATATTTCTAATTCCAATCTGAACTAACTTGAAGGAAATTATTTTATTTAAAATATTTAATAAAAATTTTATTGGATAAAATAAACTTACTTTTTATAATTATTTTTAAAAATTAATTTGATTTTAATTATTTAAAAATTTACAAAAATAAAATAAATAAAATTATTTAAAATTTACAATAATAAAAATTATAAGAATTAAAATATTGATCATCCATCTGATTAGGCGTGGTACAATCCCAAATCAACATACAACATTTAAACATACAAAAACTACACAAAAACATCCACACACCAAATTTTCCTCACATCCCCCTCGATTTAAATGGCTTTAGCCATTCCACATTTCTGATCAAAATTCTACCATCTTCTAGCTCTAATTCATAACTTCTTTAATGTCTTCTGCTTTTTACTGTGGCTGGACCCATATATCGCTCTTCGTCCTTTGTAGCATTTCCTTTTTTTAACAACACTTTATCCCCCGTATGAAATATTCGATTTGTCTTTATCGTATTTTCGCTTTTTTCTTTCTTATCAGAACTCTGTTTCTTAGTATCTTTCCACCAATATCTTAGCTTCTTACCGACAATTATTTCTGCTGGTGAGATTCCTGTGGTAGCTTGAATTGTGCTATGCATCATAAATTCTATCTCAGGCAAAATTTACGTCCAATCTTTGTGGGCTTGATCTTTTATCCTTATTTTCATAGAAGAATGTTTGAAGAGTGTCCATTCGAATACCTTACCTCTATCCACAGGGATATCTTTTGGTTGTCCGAATTTCAAAATACATTTGTTTAGTAGTACCTTCCCTGCAGTTTTCTCATCTTGATGAATTACAGCATTTAGACTTATATACGTGCTAAATTGATCGTTCATGGCTAATATATATTGATATCCATTTAAAGTCCTTTTAAATGATCCGCAAAAATCCATATACAGCTTTTGAAATGGTTCATCAGCAAATTGTTTAATGTAACTTTCTTTCGTTTTTGTGGTTAAAATCTTTCTCTTATGACAGTTTATGCAACATTTTACAATTTCATTAATTATCTTTCTTATATTAATCATATCAAAATCATCTTTCAAATAAATCTTTTTACTACCTGCATGGCATAGAATCTTGTGAGCGTCTTCCACGAATTCTATCCGTGTTGTTCTCGGAATCCAATATTTGTTATCTATTGTTGTCACAATATTGTCTTTCAGTATCCATTTTTTTCTTCTTTCCATACTAATATCTTTTTAAATGAGAGCAATAATATCATGATTCTGATACCACCGAAATCAACACAACCAGAATTAATATAACTCAATAAATATTTGAATACAAGCACCTGGAAGAGAATACATATTTTTCAGTTAAAAGCTTCACATGTGATACCCAAAAGAATTAAATGAAAAATTCAAGAAGCTTTTACAATTGAAATTTTCAATTTTTTAATCTCTGTAACGAAAGTTATCAAAAAAAACATTGTGTTGAATAATAGTTTTAATAAATAATCTGTTTTAAATTAAACAATATTTTTTAGAGGAAGAAAATAATAAATTTTACTTTAAATTTATTTTCTAGAAAGGAAAATTTAAAATAAAACGAAAATAAATTCTTTACTTTTATAAAAAAAATTGTTTTTTTCATTTAGAAAAAAATATTAAAACGAGAAAAATTGATTTTTCTAATTATAATTTTTTACTTATTTATTTAAATTAGTATTAAAAGGATTTTTTAGTTTTTTTATAATAAATTTGAAGTTAGTGGTGAATCGATTTCAGAAATAAGCCTCTCTGGAAAAAAGAAAATTCAAATTAAATGGAAATTCATAAATATTGGAGTTCGTGGTATGAAAATAATTATTTTTTCTGTTGTTTTTGTGAATTTATTTTTATAATTCACTTTTTAATTTTACTTGTGCACTTTTATTTCACTTTAACAATTTTTATTAACATATGCACATTTTATTTATTTGTTTAATTAATTTATAACAAATAATCGTTATTAACTAACACTCATCATTTTATTTAAAAAAATAAATTAATTTAACAATTATTATTTTAAATTTTCTTTAATGTCTTATTTTTCATTTGAATAAATATTTATTTATTGTTTGGTTTAATTATTGATGATTTGGTAACTCTTATTTATAATACTTGAAAAAGTGTTTGATTTTAGTTTCATTTTTATGAAAAATAAAAAAAGTTTATAAAAAAATTAAAAATAATTCTTAAAAAGATTATTAAAAAATTTCAAAAGAAAAAAATAAAAATGATTATTTGATAAAGTATAGTATTACTTTTTTTGCTTTTAATTTATTTTAAATAAAATTACTTAAATTATATAATTAAATAGAAAACGTTAATTTAAAATTTTTCGAAAAATAAATATTATTTTTTTGTTGATTTATAATTGTCAGGTAAAAAATAATTGAAATCCTTTATTCATATATAAAAAAATTTATTATTATATATATATATATTTATATATTATATAATTATTTAATATTTTAAAATTTAAGAATAAAAAACAAAAGTGGAATTAATTCTTTTTATTAATTTAAATTGACTTCTATTTCCTTAAATTCTAAAACTTAATTGGTAAAAGTAATATGTAAACAAAAGTTTTGTATATCTTGAATTTTTACTTGTTTTATTTATTTATAGAAATTCAATTAGATATTTAATAAATTTTGCAGTTAAAATTTACGAAATTATTTCTAAAGAAAATATTAAAAATAAAATAAAATACAAAAATACAAATATAAAATACATATGCAAATCTAAACTAACTTTTTTAATTAAGCTCAAAACACATTTAATTAATAAATTCCATATTATAAAAGTAAGTTTTATGTTTGCAAAAGAAAATTTATTTCTCTTAAAGAAAACTTTTGTAAAAAAGATTTAATTGAAAAATTAAACTCATTTTTTTTCAATTTAAAATGAAAATAAAAAAACGTTTAAAATAAGTGAGAAAAACAATTATTATTAAAAAACCATTTTATTGGAAAATATAAAAAAAATAAAATATATTATTTCTTAAATAAATTAATTAATTTATGTTATTTTTTCTTTTAATTTTTTTTAAAAACTTCTCATAAAACTAAAAAAAATACATATTTTTTTAAGAAAATATCAATTTAATTTTTACTGTTTTGATATAATATTCTAAATATTAAAAAAAAAATTTTAACTAAAAAAAGATATAAGAAAGAAAGTACATGTACATTTTATTTAATTATATAATTTGGCGCAATTAACATAATTATCATTTTATTATGCAAAAAGTTTATTAATTTTTTTGTAAAACATTTCTCTTTATATCATTGTTTCATTATAAAATTTAAATCGATTTTTAAAATTTTCGCTTGAAATTTTATCAACTTTCAAAGATTGGTAATTTTTACTCTTAAAAATAAGAAAAAAAAACAAAAGTGAATAAATATTTTTTTGTAATTTAATTCGTCGTAATTTGGTAATAATTGTGGCAAAAAAATTCATTTCTCAAAAAAACTTGGCAAACATTAAATCATTGACAGAAATTTTTAACTTGCAATACTTTATTTATTTCTTATAAAAAGAAAACATAAACTCTTTAATAATTTTCTCGTACAAAATTTTTTGTACAACTTATTTTATTACTTTTAATTATCGTATTTCTCACAACTCAAATATTAAAGAAGAAAAAATATATTTAATACGTAATTATCAAAATATAAAGTCCTAAAACATTTTTACTTTAAACTAAAGAAAATTTAAAGAGAAAAAAAGATAAAATAAAATTTTCTTTTGATCTATTAAAATAAATGCATAATATAGACAAAGAACTATTTCAATTTATTTCAATTTATAAAATAGTCATTTTGCATTATTTTTTATTTCATAATATTTTAAAAGATAATTTTATAATTTAAAAAAATATAAAAATAATTCAAAATTAATTATATATTATAATTATTAAACAACATTCTGGTAAAATATATTTTACAATAAAATTAATCCTTTAAATTAAAAATAAAATTTCATTTTATTTTTAACAATAAATATAATCAATTACTTAAATTCAATTTCTGAAATTAATTTTCAGATTAAAGTTAACAATTTCAAATAAAAATATTTTTCATATTATTTCACCCTTTAAAAAATTTATTTATCATAATAATAATAATAATAATAATAATAATAATAATAATAATAATAATAATAATAATAATAATAATAATAGTTACACATTTCTCAAATTTATTTTTAAACAAAAAATTTAATCAAACCATTATTTTATATTCAAAATCATTTATTTTAGGCAGTGATATTTTATATCATGAATCAAATTAAATAAAAATTTGTCATTTAATACATTAATATAAGATAAATTAAATTATATAAACGATTAAAGTGTAACAAAATATCAAACAATAGTTGTTAACGTCCAAGAAATACATAATGATCTAAAATATTTTCTGATGTTTTGAAATAGGCTCATTATTATATCTCTTAATTTATATATATATTTTTAATATACGTATTTATAATATTCATTATTTATAATATTATTTTTTAAATATTATATAATATGTAATACTATTTTTAATTTTTTTCATTTATATCCATATATTTAATATCAAATATTTTAAACTTCAATAAAATATATTTTTTATTAATGCAAGTTGTTATAATAGATTTTATATTTTGCTTTTGTTAAATATATGTTGTAATTGTCGCTTTTGATTCCTAGTTTAATGGTGTTTACCTCTGTGATGTTAATATTGTTCATTCGCTAATTCAGGATCTCATTTAATAGCTAATTTCCCCTTACCCTACTTATTTAGGAAGATATTTAATCATTTTGACCCTCAAAGATTAGGATATAGATTTCAATTTTTATTTTAAACAGATTACCTTAAAAGTTATATTTATACTTCTGTTTAAATTTATATTAAATGATGTATAAAATATAAGGAGTCAAAATTTTCAACTATATCAAAAATGAACAAGAAACAATAAAAATAAATTAGAGATAGTATTTTTTGTGCATTTGTCCTTTCAAACACTCCACGCTACTTCAATTATGTTTGATTTGTATTAAAATAAATGGATTTGCCAAAACACAAATAAGATTTGGTGTATTTTTCTTCCTGAGAGCATGGTGCGAAAAGGTGTACAAAAGGTGCTGCTCAAGTTATCACTAGGGTGGTACATGAAATAGCTCAGGAAGGTACCATCTAAATTGGACTCAACACTCAAATTCTTAAAGTACTTAGCATGTACATATGAAACATGGACTAAGCTAACATTTAGCAATAAAAAACACAACTTTTATTAATAAAATATAATAGAAATTTCATAGGTAACTGCTTCAGCCACAGCTAGAGTCGCTCGGGACGCATCTTCAGTCGCTACGGAACTTTTTTCTCTTTTATTCCAGTGGATTCCATATGTACATTTATGGCTTTTTCACTTCAAACAGGTGGATTCCCAAATCAACAAGAACAACATTTATCAATCAGTGATAAAATTAAGGGTCATAGGCGTGTTTGTTTTATTCTCTAGATCAAGTTTGGAGGTCAATTATTGAGAACAATCAGTATAATTGTGTTTATTTATTCTACAATTTATGGTAAGGTAAAATCATTGATAATTAAGCTAAAAGGAATGCATGAATTCATTAAAAAGAACAAAAAGTTCCCTAGAATATTTCAGTTTTAGAATGAAAATTTAGGTCATGCAATAGATAAACAAATTTCTAAATTTAAGCCGATTACGTTGGCTAATTTATTTCACATGTAAAGCAATACCATATATGACTCCGGATGTCATAATAAAATATGAAGCAGCGGCAGATGAAACATGTGAAGAGAAACTAAGATCCGCATTTTCAAATGAAAAATCTATCCTGGATCTAATGAAGAAACTGGTAGAAATGAGAATTCGATCCAGCGATCCAACAGTAACATTTAGAAAGGCTGATGAAATCATTGAAAAGTTAATTGTGAAACAGTTAGGTAAAAAAGAACTATCAAATTTGGTCTACGCTAATCTGATAAATGTTGAGAACGTGCAGAAAGAAATAGCTGTCAGAAGTGTCAAGAAATCTGAAGAGATTGAAGACATTCAAACGAGAATGTTCGAATATGATAAAAAGAAAAGAAATGCTCTTGTAGCGGCACTAACACAAAAAGTGAAAACGAATGGAGAACAGTGGAAAATAAAAAAAGAACACCAAGAACACAGAACGAGAAATTCATGGAACAAGAAACAAGAAGAAATTTATAATTCGAAAAAATATCTGTTGGGCATGCCACGAAGAAGGGCATGTAAGAAGAGAGTGCAAAACGTGAAGTGTAGTCATTGTAACGGAAAAGGGCATTTAAGAACACAGTGTTATGAAAACCCTAATATGTTTAGGGAGCGTGATCAATGGAAAAGGGATAATGGAAATAATCGATGGAACAACAGGTAAAATTACTCGAATAAACGGTATAGAGAACGAGAAAAGAACTGCTGGCAATATACTATTTTACACACCACTTCAAGCACTATCTGTACGGCAAGAAATTGTTATTAAGAACGGACCATAAAGCCATTACCTTTATGATGACAACAAAGAACCCAATCACTCCGCAATTTCTAACTTGGATACATTTTCTAAGTGGGTTGGATATGACAATGGAATACCGGAAAGGCGAAAAACACTCTAAAGCCGATGCAATGTCGGGAAATTCCTGTGAAATGGGTGTACAATGTCAAACTATGCATGAGGAAGCTAAGAAGAGTTAAGTTAAAACAAGAATCTTAGCGTTAGAGGATGAATCCAAAGGATTCAAATGGCAGAAAGATAATGACGAGAT
>MQRK01232914.1:12595-23908 GCA_001938485.1 Girardia tigrina | reverse complement strand
CTAGCACCAGAAATAAGTATAAAAACAACAGTGTAGACAGTTGCATTTGATTTATGATGATTTCACAAGAAGAAATATATTTTTCACGAATGGGTCTAATAATATGGCCAAGTACTGTAGTTCACAGGAATCCGTAAAATAGTAATTTATCTTTATTAGATCCGCATAACCCTTCTAACGCAGTTTGATCTCTGGAATCCTTCGATTGCTTTAATTTTATCTGGATCTGTGTGAATACCTTCCCTATTTACTACATGGCCTAAGAATTTTACCTCATCCTTTAAAAATTTGCATTTAGATGGTTTTATTCTTAAATTAGCTTTCTCAATTTGTAAGAAAACTTCACCCAATACTTTATAATGTTCCTCTATGGCCTGAGTTGCTATCAATATATCATCCAAATATACTGAGGTTCCTTTCTTAATTGGTTGTAATACTTTTGTCATCAACTCCTAAAACGTCCCTGGCGCTGAAGCTATATCAAACGGCATTCTACGGAAACAAAATTGACCACTTTTTGTAGAGAATGCTGTTTTTTCTTGCGATTCCTTTTCTAATTCTACCTGATAATATGCATTTCCTAGATGAATTGTGCTGAAATATTTTGTACCGTGTAGTTTGTCCATTAGTTCTTCCATGTTTGGCATCGGGAAGGCTTGTCTTTCTGAGATTTGATTCAGTTGTCTGAAATTCATAAATAGTCTTATTGAATCAGTATCCTTTTTCCACACACATACCAGTGGTGTGTTCCATGGTGAGTTGCAACGTCGAATTATTTCATTTTCTTCCAAATTCTTGATGGTTTCGTCTAATTTAGCTCGCAAATGTTCTGGTTGTCTTCGTGGTTTAATATTTATCGGTTTACCTGTCGTCTTGATTTCATGTTTTATTAGATTTGTTCTGCCGATTTTCCAGTTATTTGCCGTGAATATCTTCTTAAATTTTATGATTAATTCATTTAATTCCTTGCTTCCGTTCATATCTATATGTTTCTTGGCTTCATTTAGTCTCTGGGCATTTGTTATTTTATCTCCAAATTTTTCCTCTAGTTCATAAATTAGGTGTATTCTATGAAACTCATCCTTTTCTCTTTCGATTTCCGTTAGCCAATGAATTCCTATATCGAAACACTGTTGTAAATGTACACCTATTGTTGTTCTATAACTATAAATTTTATATTTTTTTAGTCTGTCCTACCCTACATATAACTTCTAACTCTCCTACATTCATCTGTGAGCCGATTGCTGCTGTCAGTCTTTGATTAATGCTGTTAATCGTTGCTGTCCTGAAATGTCTTGCTAATTCTGCTGTTATCACATTCATAGCAGCTCCTGTATCCAGCAAACTTTCGATTTCTTCTTCTTCTATAATTACTGTTATGCTGGGACGTCCCTGAAGTCTGTCATACGAAAGTTTCCTATGTTTATCTTACAACGCCATAATCATCTTTGCATCACCTGTTTGTGTTTCTATTGATGAACTCTTCATCCATCGTACTGTTTTTTTCCGTTAGTTGAAAGTTTTAGTAAATACTTTCCTCTCTAAATTTACTCTTCGTCGATCCTTTTCGTCCTTTTCATTTTCATCCTCTGTGTCTACCTCTCTATTTACTGCTTCTTGTTTCTTTTCTTTCCTAATGTCATTATTTAAATTTTTTATTAGTTTATTATTTAATTTTATATTTTCATTATTTTTTTATATCATTATTACTTTTATACATATTTTTACTATAATAATCATATATACTACTTATACGGTTCGGTTTAAGATTCACAAAACTTACTCAATCGCCAAAATCGGTTCCTCGTTGACTTGACTCTCTTCGTTTTTTTCCAAACAATCTTTGTCTTCTTTTTCCAGTGCAACCAGTTCATCTTTTTCCTCTAGTTCATAAATTAGGTGTATTCTATGAAACTCATCCTTTTCTCTTTCTATTTCCGTTAGCCAATGAATTCCTATATCGAAACACTGTTGTAAAGGTATACCTCCTATCATTTGAGGTCTTAGTTTTTCTATAACATAAAATTTTATATTTTTTTAGTCTGTCTTGCTAATTCTGATATTATCACATTCATAGCAGCTCCTGTATCCAGCAAACATTCGATATAGCCAGATCTTCTGATTCATCATCAGCTTGCTTATATAAATTTTCAATTGCTTTGTATTTAGTTGCTCTTTCTAGGCTGCCGCCAAACATCAATTTTCCTTTAATATTGAACCTACAGGTTATTATATCATACTGAATCAATAACTTATGGATTATGCGATTTGGAAGGTGAAAAAATTTTAGGAAGATTTTATTCAAATGAATTATTGAAAACAGAGTTCTAAAAATCCAAAACTGAAATCCAAAAAATCCGAAATCACAAAATCCAAAATATCCGCCTAAAAATGGAAAAAAATTTTGAAAATTAATTTGAATCACATTCAAAAAGCGTTGCAACTCTAAATTTAGATTATAATAAACATTTTGATCATCCATTTAAAAAATCTGATATCATAAAAATTACCTTCTGTAGGTTCAATAAACAATCTCAACAGAAATGGAGAATTACTATTTCAAGTTCTACAAACTAGTAATCCAATAGATTTATGTAATTCTTACTTATATTTTGAAATTGAAATCAATACCAATAAAAAAGATATAACTTTAGAAAATAACTTTCTTCCTACTCTATTTAATAGAATGATATTAAAATTGAGACAATATTTAATTGAAAGTATAGAAAATCCAGGAGTATGTTCTTCAATTCTAGATTTTATATGTAAAGATCCAACATATTTGAATGTTGGTGAAACATATGAGTGATCATGATAATCTCTTTATTAAAAAAAACTGAAACAGCAGCAGCAACAGCAATTGAAAAAGCTAAATATAAGAGAATATGAATGGGAAAATGAAGGATATGGAAAAAGGAAGATGATTTATAAAATGATCAATTCCGATAAATGTAAATTTTCTATTGCATTCCGTCTAAAACATCTATTTGGATTTTTACAAGATTTTAATAGGGTGGTTTTTAATACTAACATTGAACTCACTCTAAATAGAAATATTGATGATAAATTAGTATTTTATGGGCGTGAAGAATCAGCTGCTAAATTAGAAATTAAAACTCTTGAATTACATGTTTTCGAAATAACTTTAGAAGTAAATTCAGAAATTCGTTTATTAAAAAGATTAAAATCTGGTAAAGATATTTATGTAGATTATTTAGAAAGGATTTCAGGACAAATGGATTTACCAGAAGGGTCATCTTATTCTACAAATATTTCAACTTTAAATTATTTACCATGATTCATATTTATCGGATACAGAAGTGGGTTATAAAAAAATAATTCTTTATTTCTAATAAAAGGTGTTCATTCAATACAATTAAAATTAAATACAACTAATTATCCATTAAATCCAATAGAAGTACATGATGAATCTTCATTTTTTCAATATCAAGAATATACAAAATTATGTAGAAATTTTCAAGATAAATCAGGTGCACCACAATTATCTTTCCAAGATTGGAAAAAATATTATCCAATTTTCTGTTTTGATGTTTCAAATACAGATGCAATATTAGATATTTCAAATATTAATATAACGATGTTATTAAAAAAGGAATCAACTTTTAAACCAAGAATGTACTATTTAATATTACAAGAAACGAAGATAAAAATAAAATGTAATGGTGGGTAAATAACAGTAATTGAACCTGTTAAAGGTGGATAACCAATAAATTAGAAAATATTAATACCAATTTAGCTATAGAAAGTGATAAAACTAGAAAAATGTTAGAAATAGAAGGTAATGAAACTAGAAAAATGTTAGAAATAGAAGGTAATGAAAATAAACGAGAATTAAAATATGAAGAAGAGGAGGTTTAGCAACCAGTAATTCCATCTTATAATATTATTCCAATCATTGATAAAGGGTTGAAAGTAAATATAGAAGCTTTTGGACATGCAAATCAAAAAATTCTATCAATAATTGAAAAAGATATAAATAAAAATAATATACTTTTTCAATGTATTTATATTAATAATAATGATTTTGTAATTTGTTTAAAAGATGATATACGTTATATTTTTAATTATAATAAATCTCCAGATAATTATTTTACATACACATTAACTGATGATCTCCTAAATATAATTTTAGGAAATTTTAATAAGAGACAAAATGTAGATGAAATGAAAAAATATTTAGAAATTTTAAAAGATGCTAAATGTACTCTTAACGGAGATTATGTTAAATTAATTAATGCTGTTATTAAAAAGAATAAACTAAAAGAAGGAAAAGGGGTTAAAATGAGAGCAACTCTCCAGTAGTTCAATACATGGGGCAATGGGGCTGCAGACCTGTTATCTTAATGCTATTGCTGCGCGTTTATAATATAATATTCTGGGAGATTCTAGATAATCTTGGAATATTAGAAAAACCAACAGTCGAGAAAAACAGCCGAGATCTCAAAACAACATCCAAATTAAATCGAATCGGATGGAATCAAAATCAAATTCAAATCGGATGGAATCAGATAGATTCAAAATCTAAATCGGATACAAAAAGAAAAAAAAACAAAAATGGTGGCCACCATTTATGTTAATTTTTATTTTAGGAATCTAACTTTGATTCTTTTATGAAATTTTGTACCATCGTAATAGTATAATATAGTTTATCAAATTTTACCAAATTTAATTTAATTTTTATTAGTATTTTAGTATTGTTATTAATTGATATTTTTAGTATTTTAAATTATTTTTAATATTATTTTTTTTAATTATTATTTTGTTAAATTGGCGGAGCCTTTTTTTAAAAATATTCCATACCTGATGCATCTGTTGTGTTACACTTGCTTGTTTTACACCTGCTTCAATTCTAAACATAAATTAATTTGTTCTCCGTTAAAATCCACCAGTCTCGATTTATCATCTGTCAATCTAATATTAAATCTGTTTATATTAGTTTGAAAAACTGGATAATAGATAATGTGATATGGATTTTGTATAATTTTAACTCCTGGTGGAACAGTAAAACTTGGAAAAGAATATAAAAGATTTGATGGTTTCATAATATTGGATGAACTGGATTCGCTAACATATCCGCCATTTATTAAACTACATTCAATATTTATAGTATTATTATCTGTTATTGAAATTCATTCATCTGATAGATAATAATTTTGAGATTCTTCAGGTTTTGATTCAATTCCTAATCCGATATATTGCACGGTTTCACCCTCGGTTCCACTTGCCTTAAATCGTAATATTGTATGAAAAAAGATGAATCAAATTCAAGGATATAATCTTTTTGAAGAAATAATTTACATTTTGAAGTAACTTTATCTACTAAAAGATAAATTAAATTTTTTTTAATAAGAGAATTTGTTTTATTAAGAGAATCAGTTTTATTTTATATTTTTTTTATTTTTTAGTTTTTTTTATTTTTTATCTATTTTAAATCTATTAAGTGGATCATTTAAATTTCCAATTTCATATGCACCTGGTGAAATTTTGGAAACGAAAATAGATTTAGAATCTGATTTAGATCCGCTACTACATGATTTATATTTATTATTGATAATGATAACTTGATAATGATAAATTTTATACTGAAAATAACGATATAGATAAATTTAAAATTGATAATCTCGATACAGATAAATTTTATACTGTTAGTGATTATAAAAAAATTAGAACAACTTAATACAGTGTATTTTAAAAATGATTTAGATTATCTAAATTCACAATTGGTACATTATAAAAAATTAGGAAGAAGTGAAAAAAAGTAGGATCAATATTAAAAAATGAAATAATTGGATTAGGAATTGTTTGTTCTGTAGGAACAATTATAATTACAGAAATTAGTACTATGGGATCTGTTTCATTTTTAGTAATTCCATTAACAGTAACATTAAGTTCCTTTGGACTAGGAACAACTACTTTAGAAACTGTTATTAATGTGTTATTTAAAAAGAGAGTGAAGTAATATAAAAATTTAATTAGTATTTTAGAAAAAGAAATTAATGAATTATTTCTATTTCATAGAAAAGCATTGAATGATGAAATTATAACTGATGAAGAAATGGAATTATCAAAAAGTATATTTGAAAAATGTATTTCTGATTTAGATAGAGTTAAAACGAAGTTCCACTTTAAAGGTAATAAAAATAAAAAGGAAAATATTGAAAATAAGAGAGTGAATAATAATATTAAAAAAGAAGATTTAATAAATTTAATTAATAGATCATGAAATTGGAATTGTGAATATTTTTTTAAACACTTTAAAATATTTTTTTAATAATATTTACAAAGCTAAATCTTTTTTAAACACATTACATTTTTTTTATTAAAATTATTTTTTTAAACACATTAAAAAATTTTTTATTAAAAATGGATTTATAAAAAATGGATTTAAAGTGAAACTTCGTTTTATAAAAATTTTTTATTATTGTTTGTTTTTATCTTTTCTATTTCCAATTTTAAGTTTTCCATTTCTAATTTTTCAAATTTTAACTTTTCTATTAATAATTTTTCTGTTTCAATTCCAAATTTTAATATTTGTAATTTCAATATTTGTAATTGAAACATTATTATTTTTCTCGATAAAATTTTTTCCACTCTTACAATTTTTTCTATTAAAATTTTTTGTTTTGAAATTTTAACTACTATATCTTCAAATATTTGCATTTTTAATGAAGATAATTTATTTTGCAATTTTTTTATCACTTTTGTTTTATGCACTAATATTTTATTTAATAATATTTTATCCACCAATATTTTATCCGGCAATATTTTATCCTGTTCCATTTTATTCAGTTCCATTTTATATTTTTTATTTTATATTTTGTTTAAATTTAATTATTATATCCATATGGAACATTTTCAATATTATTTATCATTACTCTTTTATCATCAAATGAACACAATATTTTTTATTTGTTTCTACTAAATTAATTTTATGTTGAACTGATTTTAATGAAAATTTTTAAATATAAATATAACTTTTTGATTGTATAAATATTGCTCTTAAGATTTCATAATTTGCACCTAATTCATTTTTAAATTTACCTAGTGTATTTTCTTCTATCCAATCCTTTAAATTTTTGTTTATATTTTCTTCTGTATCTTTAATATTTACAAAAACAGAATCTGTATCAGTATAATGAATTGAACATTGTTCTGTTGTATAATATTTATATAAACATTCATATACAAATTTATACATAATCAATTTTGATAATTCTAAAACTGTAAATCCTATATAATTAAATTTATCGAATTTGATTGTATTTCTATTCATATACATTGCTGCTAATGAAGGTGATATTTCTTTATATGTTTTATAATTTGGTTTTGATGCTAATTTCATAAATTGAGTGGAATTATTTACAATTTTAATATCTTGTCTATTTCTTACATTTTCTAAAGTTTTTCCATAAAATGCATTATTTAGAAGTTTAAAAAAGTATTCTCCAAATTTATCTCCATTTGCTTTTGCTTCTTTTCTTTTTTCAATATTGAATTCTATATATGATTTTATCCATGAAGATTTTTTATATTTTAGTTTTTTATGAATATGTTTTAATATCATTCCTTGATCAAGATAAAAATCTTCTACTATATAATTGAATTTAACATTTTGTCATAATTAATTTTTGAACTGGTTTATATTTTTCTGGCATCACTCTCTTTTGATAATCTGTAAATTGATTTATATCTGGTATCACTTTTTCTGGACAAAATGGATAATGTTTTGACCTTTCTTTTATTTCATCTGGATATTCTAAATCTACTTCATATACATAACCATAATTTGAATTCAATTCAGTTTTTTCATATATTAATTCTCCACACCATTCCATTTCTCCAATTGGTAATTCTAATGTCATTGCAGTTGAATATAAAGAATTTGTATCAAAATATTTCAGATAATTTTCTTTTAAATCATTAATATTATAATCTGTTTTTTCTTCAATATATTTTGATTCTAGATATATTTTTTCTATTCCTAATTTACTAAAAAAATCTATTTTTTCATCAACTTTTCTATTATTACATTTTACATATCGATCTCCTAAAACTGTTGAAACTCCACCTCTAACTCCATCTCTAAAAAAATAATAACATATAATCTGGAAATAAATATTGTTTATAATATTTGAGTTTAACTCCAGTAAATTTCATGCCTGCTAACCATGTTAATCCTAGAGCAGAATGTGTATAACATGGATCAATTTGATAATATTTTAAAAAGATTTCTCTAAATTTTTCAAATATATCTGCTAATAAAAGAACATTAATTTGCATATAATAAAGAAGATAATCTTTTATTGTTTTACATTCTAATGAAATCCAATTTTGTTGTGCTAATTTATAATCTGATTCTGAAATATTAGATTGTTTTAATATTGAATAAAATTGAGAATGTGGAGGTAATGATTTTTCTTTTAATATTTTATTTACATCTTTATACGTTTTACCTTTAATATAATCATATGGAAATATGCCTTTAGTATTTTTTAAATTATACTCATTCAATATTTTACAATCTGATTGTGCTAAAGTTTTTCCCATTGTTTCTAATGAACATGGAGTAAAAAATCTAAATGCATCTAGAAATCTAAGAGATCCTATAGTAAAAGAAATAAATCTTCATCTGATTTTGGTAATGTTGAATTAGTAATATTTTCTGAATCACATTTTGTTAATAATTCTTTTATAAATAGGTAATTATCATATTTTGAATTATTATAAAATAGAATTGGTACAATTTTTTCTGTTTTCCTTCATTTAAATTACATTGTGAATGTGATGCTCCACGATATTTTCCAGTTAAATGGTCATGATCTTTTACTTTATCAGATCCTAATTCCTTTTTACAATAATAACAATGAGTTGTATTTTGAAAATCTGATTCGATTTCTTCTGTTAATACTAAATATTTAGTAGTAGAAAATATTTCAGTAAATTTTTGACTTAATTCAATTATTCATTTACAAATTTTTTAATTACATTTTTTCCTATTAATTGTACATATCCTGATTGTATTATTTCTTGATATACTGATTTTAAATATATTCCTACTGATAATGGTTTTTGTGTGAGAATTGATCCTTTAACTTTCTTTTGTTTATATTTTAAAAATCCCGTATTTGAATTTTCTGGTTCATTTTCTGCTGTTCCAATTTGATTATATGCTTCAAAATCTGCATAAATAGAAAATGGAAGTTTATTTTTAAAATGCCATTTATTAAAATAATGATATTCATCATTATGAAAAGTTGCTTTTGAAGGATGATTATTTAAATATTTATCTTGATGAGAACATAATACTTCTTTTGAAGAGTAAAAAGTGAAACAATTTAAACAGATATTTTTTTTACTTTTTTTCATTATTTAAATAAGCTGCTATATCTTTACAATATACAAAATGAGAATTTTTCAATTCAGATGTTAATTCTGTATAATAAATTAAATTAAATCCTTTTGGATTATAATGTGAAATTATTTCTGGCCATAAATTTCCTACATTATCTGCTGAAAATACATTTACAAGTGGTAAATTTGAATCTTGATCTTGATAAACTTTTTTATTATATATTTTTAAATCTTCTAAAGTTACTGGATATTTTTATACCATATAATTTTAAATAAGAGATGTATTCATTTAAGTATTTTTTATAATTAAATATTTATTTTTAAATAATATTAAATTATAAACAAAACAATATTCATCAACTTCATTTTTAATATTTATTATACTTTTAGATTTATCTGGTAATTTGACATATGAACCACCAATAGGAAATATATATTGAGAAATTAATAATGAAATTTCATTAATATATTTAACTGTGAAACCTGAACCAGCCAATTCATCATCTTCTATTTTGGAATTTAATGTAGCTATTGATCTTACTAAATAAGAATGTGTATGTTTTATATTTAAAATAATTTCTTGCCATGTTTCAATATAATGTTCTTGTACTTCATATCTTCCGCCTAAACAATGTTTTCATAAAGTACAAGACATTTTAATTGGAATTTATCTACTCCATTTCTTTTTTTAATTCTCTCATAAATATATTTTTTAAATTTTCTTAAATTGAAATTTCTACTTTTTTAATATTATCTGTTTCATTATAATCAAAAGTATAACGTTCTACATTTCTTTGTCTATTATATCGAATTAGATTGTTTTGATTTTGGAGATTCTGATTCTGATTTTGATTCTGATTTTGATTTTGATGATATTGATTCATTCTATGTTCACTTGATTCTAAATGATTTGCTAATTCTATAATATCACGATATTTTTTTAATATATATTACAAGATACCTAATTTTGATAATTATGATTATTAATATACTGATTCAAGGTGGTTGTAACCATGGTAACGGTTACCGTATCCATAGAAACCGTGACACTTTCCTTAGCAACCGAAGAAAAAAGTGCTCATCGATCACTGCACAGTGCCCAAATGTGCTAATCGATATTTGTAAAGTGCTGATCAATAGTGCCCATTGTACCGCACATTTCTAATGTGCAAGCGCAGTGCTTTTCAAGTTGCACATGTGCAAAAGTGTAAAAATCAATGTATAAAATTTTTCAAAAGTACTAGTGTCAAAAATTGATATCATGTGTTTGATGCACATTTTGATTTTCTATCTAAATGTACAATATTAAATTTCATATATTGATTACTTTTAACTATAATTAACATAATGTCCAAATTTACACAAAATGCATATCGATTTTAAAGGTACAAGGAAGCAGAATATCAAAAAAGTGCTGATGCACTTGAATAGTAACTCATATACGTTGTTAATCGATATAGTATGGTTGTTAAGGTATTTTGATGGTTTATATGTTAATTTTAAAGGTTGTTGAGGTTAATTTAATGATTGATGGTATGGTTGAGGATGTATATTTGATAGTTGATTGTATGACTGATAAGGTATATTGGATAGTTCATATGGTGATTTTGATGGTTTTTGATGATTTTGATTTTTTTGATGATTTTTTTGGTGATTTTGATTTTTTCATGATAAAATTAATTAAAGAAAATATAATAAAAATTAAAAAAATCCAACATTAATTTTCATAATAAATATGAATAATAAGAAACGTAATAATAATTATTATTACAAAAATAATATGAATAAAAATTATGATAAAATTGATAAAAATAAAAATAATAATAATATACAGGGTGCGGCAGCTATTTGAGAACACGTAATATAGACACCATATCTTTTTGTGTGTTATAATTACATAATTTTATTTTTGCTGGTAGACATGGCAGAAGCTACTCTTAC
>MQRK01232914.1:0-11549 GCA_001938485.1 Girardia tigrina | reverse complement strand
GTACGTGTTAATATATGTAAAATTTTAAATTGTAATAAATGTTATTTTTCTGTTGTATATTCATTTTTTGAACTTTATGTCATTTTGTTCTCAAATAGCTGCCGCACCCTGTAGATAATTATAATTATTATGAATTTAATAATATCAAAAAACAAGAAAATATGTGGATGGATAATAGGAAAATTAAATCGATAATTTTATATTTAATATTTATCACAACTAAATCGATCAATTTTCGAGACACTTTCGATTTCTTCGTATTGCGATTTCCCTGTGGATGTCTCCTTGAACAATTGAACAATTCAAAAAGATAGATGGTCAGAAGTTTCACGATGTGGAAAGGTTTACACATTTAATTGTCTCAATAGTAACTCGATTAAAAGTGTTGAAAAAAGAATCAGATTTAGCTCCAGGATTTCTGTATCAAGAGTTATTAAGGAAATTACCGGAATTTATGATTATTAATTACGAAAGGTGGAGAGAGGAAATAGGTAGATGATTTTAAGATAATAAATTTTATTAGTTTAAAAATTTTGGAAATATAATAATGGATTATTCATTTTAAAATATGTTAAGTTTAAATAATAAAAATTTTAAATAACTATTCAGGAATCCAACCGAATGTGAAAACTATCCTCCTTCTAGTAAAATTTAACCAATAGGCGTTCTCCGTTAACAGATTCTTCCGACAATATAACAATTTTCTTCACAACTTTGTAAACAATAATGCTCAACGTCCAGATTCTTCTGACAATATAACAATTTTTCTCCGGAACTGATAACAAAATCTTCTTAATACTAAAAAGTCATCGCGTTCGAAATTGTTCTCGAAATCTGTATAACTTTTAAAAGGTTCTCCATATATATAAAAAATTTATACCTGTATTACTTTTAAAAGGTTCTCGAATTAATGACTTTTTACACTTCTTTATATACTTATTTTAAGTTAGGTTGGTAACTAAAATCTTACGTCGGAGTAGGGGAAAAAGCGGGTTCCCCCCACCCCCTGGGGGGGGGATAGCCCGTTGCCATGGCAACGGTTCCGGTTACCATAGCAACGGTCGCGATCAGCCTAACAACGGTTCCAATTACCTTAGCAACGGTTCCGGTTGCCATAGCAACCGTTCCGGATCCCTTGGAAACGCTTCTGATTGGTTCCTTTTACCATAGCCACTGTTCCGATCACCTAAACAACAGTTGCGGTTGCCATAACAATTGTTCCGATCACCTTAGCAACCGATCCGATCACCTTATCAACCGTTCCAGTTCACATGGAAACGCTTTTGATTAGTTCCCTGTATCCTAGCAACGGTTCCGGTTCACTTGGAAACACTTCTGATTGGTTCCTGGTTCGCTAGCAACGGTCACGATTACCCAAAAACACTTCTGATTGATCCTTGGTACCCTAGCAACGGGTCCGATCACCTTACAAACCGTTCCGGTTCACTTCGTTACGGTAACCATGGTCTTGGTTACCATAGTAACGGTAACTAAGGGAAGTTTTTCATTAGCAACGGATACAGTGATCTAAAGTGGTTATAACCATGGTAACGGTTCCCGTGTCCATAGCAACCGTGATCCCATCAGAAAGGACCGCAGAAAAAAGTGCTAATCGATCACTGAATAGTGCCTAGATGTGCTAATTGAAATATTTAAAATACTAATCGATAGTGCACATTGTGCCGCACATTTATAATGTGCTAGCACAGTGCTTTTTAAGTTGCACATGTGCAAAAGTGCAAAAATCAATACATCGGCATGTAAATTTTTCTGTCTTTACCGATATACAATAGTCTTTTAGTTGGGTCGAAAAACTTGAAAGTGTTGCTTTCTTGTTCGACTTCTTTATTACTATCATTATCACTGTACTCGTAACGAACAGAATATTCTAATATAAAAGCATCATCATCTGATTCAGGAACGTTTTCATTTTCTTTGAGTATACCTTCTAACTCTCCTAAACTTATTTTAGCCGGTCCGTATTTTTCATTTTTCAATTTAGTTAGAAAATTCCTTAATTAAATTATTGATGGAATTTTTTTCTTTTCAATTCCTCGCTCATGCAAAAATTTCTAAAATTCTCTTATGCTTAATTCTAAGTTCCATCAGCTCTTTTATAATATTTTTGACATCTTCAGAAAAAAAGATTTTTGGAAGAATTTTCATCATGATTTTATTCACCTCTAGCTCGAAATAAGAATACCTCAACACTTATAGAATCATTATAGAGATAAATGCCGGCATCGCATTGCATACCCTTAAACTCAGCTAAATTTGACCTATTAAACACGTTATCTCCTTCATCCGTTTTATTCTTATAGGAAAAACTCCGTATTTTTTCTTCCTTAATTTTACTTAGTGCTTCTTCACGTGACTTAAAACAAGAATCTTCAGAAGAAGCGATACATCTTAGTCATCCTTTTCTTAGTCACTATATTATCTTGAATACTCATTTCTGAATCAGATGATGATTGATATTTAAGTATTTGTGTTAAGTTGCTTGTCATTTGGTTATTTTGCAAGATTTATCTGGGAATTTCCTTTATTAATATTTAAATAATTGGTTAAATTAAAATAACTTACATTTTTAAAAAATATGGTCAATTTTTGAAAAAGTACAGTAAATTTCATATTAAACAAACACAATAAAAATCCATTTTAATGATAAAGGATAGAATTTAATTTTAAAGAAAAATAGTTGTAAATCATTTTAAAGAAGACGAATTCATCAAACCAAACTTTTCTAAGTTACACTTCGAATTGTTTGATTATTACTAAATATATACAATATAGTCTAATAATATTGTTTTTTAAAATACTAATACTGATGAAAAGATAAAAAACAACAGAAATTATTTTATTTACCGATTGTTTTGATTTTTTAACATAGCTTTTATTTTTTTAACATAGATTTTTTTATTTACTTAGTGATTAATTATTATACTTAGAATTATTGTTTTTTATTTAGAGATTAATTTTTTTACTTAGAAAATATTAATTTACTAATATAATAATTAAAATACATAGGATTCGTTTATTTACTTAGCGTTTTATTAGGAATACATAGCTTTTTAATAAAAAAATATATAGCGTTTTAATTAAAATACTTAGAACTTAAATCACTGCCATATATTATCATAAGACATGGTCAGAAGTTCTCTTATCTTTTCAGCATTATCAATTTATTTAAAATTTATAGGCATTAGAGAAATATTAAATAACATTAATCAATTTTTGAAAGATTTTTATTCAAAAGAATCGATGAAATTTAATCAAATTATTTAATGTATAATTTGTTTTCCTGTATCAAAATTAATCGTTTTTTGACATTGAAATTTTAATTTGATTTTGAGACGACAAATCCTTTTAATTTCACAACATAATTTAATATTGAATCAATTTGATTTCGAAAATGAATTTTTCATTTTTTAAAGAAGAGTTTTAAAAATGAGTATTTATGAATTTCTTTTACAAACGTATTTCATTAGCGAAAGATTCGAAACATATAAAAAAGCTCTGCTCAAAGGCGACATCGTCGGAGTGAGAGACAACATGAAGATGGAATATTTGGAACAATCATTGGATGTTGATAACAAGGTGTTCTTTTAATAATTTTTTATGATGCTTCATGATATATTTTGATACATCAAATAAAATTTTCAAACTATTGCTACATTAAGAGACCAATCCATGTTGCATGTGAGAGGGGATTTATCGATATTGTGAAACTATTGATTGAGAAGAATGTCGATATTGAGTATGAGACAGATTATGTATTTATTGATTAATTATTATGAATAAATACATATTTGTGAAATATTCAGAAATGTAGACCGATTCATTTTGCTTGTAAGAGTGGAAATATCGATATTGTGAAACTATTGATACAGAAGAATGTCGATATTAGTTGTTTGACACTGAGGGTATTTATTGATTGATTATTATAAATAAATAAATATTTGTAAAATATTCAGAAAGAGAGACTGATTCATATTGCTTGTAAGAGTGGAAATATCGATATTGTGAAACTATTGATACAAAAGAATGTCGATATTAAGTGTTTCACACTGAGGGTATTTATTGATTAATTAATATAAATAAATAAATATTTTTAAAATATTCAGAACGAAAGACCGATTCATTTTGCTTGTTTGAGTGGAAATATCAATATTGTGAAACTATTGATTGAGAAGAATGTCGATATTGAGTGTGAGACAAAATGGGTATTTATTGATTAATTATTATGAATACATAAATATTTGTGAAATATTCAGAACGAAAGACCGATTCATTTTGCTTGTGAGAATGGAAATTTCGATATTGTGAAATTACTGATTGAGAAAAATGTCCAAATTGAGTGTGAGACAACATATGTATTTATTGATTAATTATTATAAATAAATAAATATTTGTAAAATATTTAGAAAGAGAGACCGATTCATATTGCTTGTGAGAGTGGAAATATCGATATTGTGAAACTATTGATTGAGAAGAATGTCGATATTGAGTGTGAGACAGCTGCGGTATTTATTGATTAGTTATTATAAATAAATAAATATTTGTAAAATATTCAGAAAGAGAGACCGATTCATTTTGCTTGTCAGAAAGGAAATTTCGATATTGTAAAACTATTGATTGAGAAAAATGTCGATATTGAGTTTGTGACAATGAGGGTATTTATTGATTGATTATTATGAATAAATAAATATTTGTAAAATATTCAGAACGAAAGACCGATTCATTTTGCTTGTGAGAGTGGAAATTTCGATTGTGTGAAACTATTGATTGAGAAGAATGTCGATATTGAGTGTGAGAGAAATTATGTATTTATTGAATAATTATTATAAATAAATAAATATTTGTAAAATATTTAGAACGAAAGACCGATTCATTTTGCTTGTAAGAGTGGAAATATCGATATTGTGAAACTATTGATCGAGAATAATGTCGATATAGAGTGTGAGATAAATTGGGTATTTATTGAATAATTATTATAAATAAATAAATGTGTAAAATAATCAGAAAGAGAGACCGATTCATTTTGCTTGTTTGAATGGAAATATCGATATTGTGAAACTATTGATCGAGAAGAATGTCAATATCGAGTGTGAGACAAAGGAGGTATTTATTGATTAATTATTATAAATAAATAAATATTTGTAAAATATTCAGAAAGAGAGACCGATTCATTTTACTTGTAAGAGTGGAAATATCGATATTGTTAAACTTTTGATTGAGAAGAATGTCGATATTGAGTGTGAGACAAATGAGGTATTTATTGAATTATTATAAATAAATAAATATTTGTAAAATATTCAGAAATGGAGACCGATTCATTTTGCTTGTGAGAGTGGAAATATCGATATTGTGAAACTATTGATTGAGAAGAATGTCGATATTGAGTGTGACAATAATTGGGTATTTATTGATTAATTATTATAAATAAATAAATATTTGTAAAATATTCAGAAAGAGAGACCGATTCATTTTGCTTGTTTTAGTGGAAATATCGATATTGTGAAACTATTCATCGAGAAGAATGTCGATATTGAGTGTGCGGCAAAATGGGTATTTATTGATTAATTATTATGATTAAATAAATATTTGTAAAATAATCAGAAAGAGAGACCGATTCATTTTGCTTGTTTGAGTGGAAATATCGATATTGTTAAACTATTCATTGAGAAGAATGTCGATATTGAGTGTGAAACAAATTCGGTATTTATTGATTAATTATTATAAATAAATAAATATTTGTAAAATATTCAGAAATGGAGACCGATTCATTTTGCTTGTGAGAGTGGAAATATCGATATTGTGAAACTATTGATTGAGAAGAATGTCGATATTGAGTGTGAGAATAATTGGGTATTTATTGATTAATTATTATAAATAAATAAATATTTGTAAAATATTCAGAAAGAGAGACCGATTCATTTTGTTTGTAAGAGTGGAAATATCGATATTGTGAAACTATTGATTGAGAAGAATGTCGATATTGAGTTTGTGACAATGAGGGTATTTATTGATTAATTATTAAGAATAAATAAATATTTGTAAAATAATCAGAAAGAGAGACCGATTCATTTTGCTTGTAAGAGTGGAAATATCGATATTGTGAAACTATTGATTGAGAAGAATGTCGATATTGAGTGTGAAACAATTTCGGTATTTATTGATTAATTATTATAAATAAATAAATATTTGTAAAATATTCAGAAAGAGAGACCAATTCATTTCGCTTTTGAGAGTGGAAATATCGATATTGTGAAACTATTGATTGGCAAGAATGTCGATATTGAGTGTGAAACAAAAGAGGTATTTATTGATTAATTATTATTGTGAGGAATATTTTGAATGGTGCTTATTGTATAAAATATAATAAAATTGAACTTTGGTATGAAAGATGCTCTGGAATCATCAATGACTCGAGGATGTGATTAACTTACATCGAATACAAGGAATACAATGCAATTTATGAAGAACGTTTAGGCTTTCAAAACAAAAATATCCCACCGTCGACCCAATCGGAAAACTGACAATCAGGTGGTTCAAAACTATCATCACGAAGCAACATCAAACAACCATCATCACCGTCCAAAATCACGTCCTTCCCAAAACGGCCATCGTAATATTCATTTTGAATATAAGTTCCCGTTATAGTATCGATGAATAATTGAGATATTGTTGGAATATCGAGATAATCCTTCATTACTGATATCCTTGAAATTACAAGTATTGCTAATTCTTGACAGATTCATTTTTCAATTCAGAACTTCAAAAAAATCGCAAAACAGTTGTAATTAAAATTTGGTCAAATAATAAGACGTTTAGAAATAGAATTAAATTTATCAATCAAAATCGATGACTAGTTATGAAATGTCTATAGAAAATTGTCCTGGCGGTAGTTCAAATTGTGATATCAATAAATGTATGCAAAATCCAATTAGTGTTCTTAATATGAATACCAACGACCACGAGACTCCAGACATCTGAGATAAAGAGATATTAGACGGATCTCAGCCAAAAGTAGAGGAATTTTTAAAGAGCTTATGCAGACATGTCAAGATCATGGGATTCTCAGAAAAAGGAAGTCTTGCTTGTGACAGCATTAATGACTCTGGAATGTATAAATAAGTACGAGAATTCACATGGAGATAACTGGGAAACAAAAATGAGATCTGTATTTACCAGAGAAAAGGAAATTCTGGAAACGATGAAGGAATTTGTCGAAATTAAAGTTGAATCGAACAACTTTTCAACCATATTTCGAAAAATAGACGAACTAGATGGTAAACTAGTAGAAAAATAATTAGAAAAAAGAGATATCTGGCCTTGCTTATGCCAATGCGATAGACGATAGACAAGTGAAGAGATAGATAACCTTGAGAGGTGTCTCGAAAGCTGAAGATATCGAATGTATACAGAAGAAAATGTACGAATTCAAATGGAAGAGCAGAAATTTAAGGGTAGACATCTTTTCCACAAAGAGGGACAATGAATGGAGAACAGTCAAACATAAGAGAAGACAGCCAAGACCACGAAACGAAGAAAGAATAATAGAGGAAAGAAAGAAATTACAAAATTAGAAGAATTTCTTGTTACACATACCACGAAGAAGGTCATAGGAGAAGAGAATGCCCAAACATTAGGTGCAGCCACAGTAACAGGAAAGGACACGTAAGAACACAGTGCTATGAAAATCCGAATAGATTCAGAGAACGGGAGCAATGGAAACGAGATAACGGAAAGACTGGAAAAGATGACAAAAGAAATAATTCATATTTTAAATATGGAGAGCAAAGGACAAAGAAAAATAGAAAATATCCAGTGGCTAAATTAAGAGAACGAAATTAAGAATGGGACAGAATGTTCGAAAGAATAGACAGAATGGAAGATGTGACAAGAAGAGATTACTTCTCAAAGATTAGGAAATTCGGAGACGAACAGGGAAACGATGACGCGCTGTCACAGGGAGAAGTGATCAGTGTGCTACAATAGAAAGTAAATATAGATGTATGATATATTATATGTATGAATGTGTATTTGATTGTATGTTTGATGATATTTATAAAAATATTCCTCTTGAGATGGGTATATTAGATGGTGAACATGATGGAAGTGATGAAAAATGTGATAGCATGAAAACTGATGAGGAAAAGAAGAGAAAAAGGAATGTAGATATATTGAGAATACCCACGTTTAACATAAATTATAAAGAATTGAAAGGACGACCAAGTTTAGAATTTTGCATAAATAATAAAAATGTACAGTGCCTGTTGGACACAGGGGCTCGAGTCCATGTTATAAAAACAAAGATAATCAAAGATATGAAAGATGTCGAAATCAAAGAAACAAAAAGATGAATACACTGTGCAAATGATTCGGAACTTATAAACTATGGAATTGTGCAACTTCAAGTGACGATTGAAAGGATAAAGAAAACGATTGATTTTTTTAGTCAAATATCTAGATCCAGAAATGATAGCAGGGGTTGATTTGTTGTACACATTTTGAATTAAAATGAAGAAAGAACCACCATAAACCGAGAAGGTACTAGTAATACAAGATAACCCTTTTGATTCGGATAGAGTAAAAAGAATAAAAGAGCTGTACGAAAATAAAATCGATGACCAAGTAATGGAACTTTTAACAGAATTTAAATTAATATTTATGGCCGACAAATGGGATATTAAAAAAATTTTACTGATAAAACATAAAATCAAAAAACATGGTGAACCGGTATTAGTTAAACCTTATTGACAACCGAAACACTTCGAAAACACATTAGACGTTATCATTAGAAATTATGAAGAATACAGTATTATAAAAAAGGGCAGTTCTTGTCTGAATTTCCGATGGTATGTGTTTGGAAAAAGGAGAAACAGGACATTAGAATGAATGTTGACTTTCGACAATTGAAATAAATCACGGTCAGACCTGCATTTCCAATGCCGAATGTAGAAGAGATACTAAACAGAGCAACATAATGTAGATTGACTTGGGAAGCGCATGCCATCAAGTAGAGCTGAAAGATGAATCAAAAATCAAAACAGAATTCTCAACAAAGAATGGCCAATACTGTTTCAAGAGAATGTCGTTCAGAATTGCAGCTGCACCAGCAACATTAAAAAACTAATGATTAAAGGTTTGGGTTAATTGAACTGGATAGAGACAGTTGTATATTTGGACGATATTCTGATTTTTGCGAAAGATAAAAAAGAACACCTCAAACGAATTGAACACGTATTTAGTAAAATGAAAGAATAATGTCTAAGAATAAACCCGGAGAAATGCAACTTCTTGGTTGAAAAGACAAAGTTTTTGGGACACTTGATCAGCAAAGATGGCAAAGAAACAGATCTGACAAAGAACGATGCGATCAGCAAGTTTCAGCACCCTTCATGTGTTAAGCACTTGATGAGTTTCTTGGGTTTAACAAACTATTACAGAAAATTTCTAAAAGACTACACAAAATATCAAAAGTATTTGAAGGGTTATGTGGAAAGAATAAAGATAAAAAATAATATGGACGGAAGAATGTCACAAGGTGTTTCATAGATTAAAGGCAAAAATAATCAAAACACCAATACTATCATACCCAGACTTTGAAAATGAGTTCATATTGGATATACATCTACAGATATACATATACAGTAGTAGACATCTGCTTTGACACCATTGGCGCAGTATTTTCACAGAAAGATATATATGGAAGAGAAAGAGTGATTACATATTGATCTCACAAAATGAACAAACATAAATTAGGATACTGTACGTGGTGCGCTCAATAAGTAGTGAGCCAACATAAAAATAATAATCCCATTCCAATGAAATTTATTTTTCATAAGAAGCAAGTTATAAAGATATCATTTCTCAAAGAAATCTCCATTCACACCAACACATTTTTTCCACCACACAACAAGGTCCAGAAAGGCTTTTTCGAAGAATTTCGGTGGCTCTTGAGCTAAGAAATTTGAGACTGCATCGTACCCACTTGTCCAGCTTTTTCACTTTCTTGATTTTTTTCAGATGGCGAACAACTGTTGATTGTTGAACCTTGAGTTCTTGAGCGACTTCAACAACTTTAAAATACGTTTTAAGCAATCCATATTCAGAGGGATTTGGTCAATTTAAACGTTCAATTTTATAATGCGTAAATAATGCCTTTAATTTAAAAATAATATCACAAACATATAAAATCTAAAATGTATTTTGTAATAAATCTCCAACCCCATTTGGATTGTGTTCGGATCTCGTATATAAATTTACATGTAATGGGTGTAATGCCACATACATTGGAGAGACGTCCCGTCATCTTTGTAGGAGAACCCAAGAACATGGTCGAAATGTAGGTGGGAGTAATATTATAGAACACAGAAAGGGTTGTAAGTCGAATGAAAACATAAACATAAATGATTTTAAAATTCTGTGTTCTTGTTTTAAAAACTATTGGGAGAGGGTGGCCTGTGAAGCACTTTATATCAGATCTTTAGATCCTAAGATTAATTTAGATGACATAATAATTCATTGATGACATAATCACCGCTTGGCTATATAAGCAGATTTAAAATTCATTTTTTTCTTGAGACCTGACGATGACGGTTATACTGTCGAAATTAATTGTCCAGAAAAATAAATGTATATTTAACAAATGGCGTATTTTTGGTTTTAAAAATAATTTGCTATCATTTTTTAATTTTTTGAAAAATTTTTTATAATAAACTTTTTTAATTTTGTTTTGGTAATAATTTTTTTAAATATTAGGAGTACAACTAATTAATTTCGTATTTGTTATCACTTTTATACTGAAATAAATGGTTTTTTTAACAAAAAATACGAAATTAATTAGTTGTATACCCGATATATTTTTTTAATATCCAAAATGTTATTTAATTTATTCATTAAAATAAATAAGAACGGGAAAAAGCTCTCATTAGAGCTATTTCTTCTGATTGTCAGGGACATAAAAAAGAATACGTAAAATAATCACCAAACAGAACCGGAGAACGATGTCGAACCCACGAGAGACATGGTTTTTACATTTTTTTGATTATATGACATGTGATTGAATATATATATATACATATTTCAGTTTGACCTAGGTCATTCCTTCTGACATTAGTCCATCATTTTGGGTCATCAAAAGGGTCACGTTTTGACTACAAAATACAAGCTTCCACTGCGCTATACACCAAACTAAAAAATTTAATTCGATTATGCTTTTTCTGTTCATAATTTCCAAATGTTGAACATAAAATAATTTTTCAAATGTTTAATATTTTTTAAAAACAACTGTCAAATAATCATTTCTTTTATCAACACGGAAGGAAAAATATTTTTATTAATATTCATTAATTATTAAGATTCTAATAATTAAAATTCTAAAATTAAATCTAAACATTTTTTAAAGCAGTACATATTACATTAATATATTAACATTTTAAATTACATTAAAAATTAAATTTTACATTCAAAAATTATTTGAAATCTTTTTACTCTAAAATTAAATTAAATCATTTGCAATTATTAGGAATCACAGAAAATAC
>MQRK01232911.1:0-15401 GCA_001938485.1 Girardia tigrina | reverse complement strand
TCTTCTAGGTATTTTATTTAATTAATTTATTATTTGTTAGTGATTCTATTTCAATAATATCAGTGATACTTTTTCAAATAATCCGTTAATTATTTTATCAATTAATTATAAATATTGTTTTCATTAATTTAATAACTGACAGAAAATTAATTCTCCTCCAAATTTTAATTAAAACATAATTAAAAACATTAAAGATCTAAAGCAATAAAATAATTTACAAAAAACGCGATATTTTGACGAATTTAATCGATTTTATAATTAAAAAATTGTATAACGAAAAATAAAAATATTAAAAATAGAGAAACAATAAACGAAGATAAACAAATTGTACGAACCAGTTGACCTGTTCGCACAAGCCCAATGACGTCTGACTAGTCAGCGACAATTAATAATAATAATAATTATTATAATTATCACCATTATTTATAGGCAAGTATGTTTTCCTGTTCAATTTATTTAATTCATAAATCTCGTTCATATTCAATTCAACAATCGTTTCAAATTTTCAACATAGATGTATAGAGTATTAATTTACCTCGTTCTCTCTGGCATTTCGAGCTCCTATTCCCTGAAGATTGACCCCTCCTCCATCCATACCCTTCCGGATCTCTATCGCCTCTGTTGGAGACAAAATGATGAAAGAAAAATAGATCTTTTACGGGTAAGCTTGAAGTTTTTATTTTAATCAAAATGAAGTCATGATATTTGTGAAAATTTTATTTATATTTAATAAATAGAATATTTTGAGTGTTAAAGTAAAATTCTTTAAAAGGTATATATAAGTGGCTCTCCAAAAAACTTGTCAGTGTTCCAAGAAAAAGACGAGAAGGACAATACAAAATATTGTGTGGAGGAAATAGGGGAAACAAGATCTCTGGAAATCGAATTTCCATTAGCACAGAACAGGGAAGATGGATATTTTAGGATAATGATACAATTTTCGATGCTTCTGGCTCCGCCGTTTCAAATAATCCGAAAGAAGGTTGTTCCCACAGGGGTTCATTTGAAGTTATTGAACGAATATGCCGGGATCCCGAGTAACATTACCTCAAGATGTGTCGTGATATTGGAATATGAAGCCAAAGGGTAAATATTATCAATTGAATTAACTAAATGTGGTTTAATAAACGGATATCACCAAATAATATAATCATAATATCACTAACTATAACTAAAAAGTTTGAAATTCAGTTATACTACTTTGGTAGTTATATTATTTGATATTTTCTAAATAATTATAAATAAAAAAACAAACAAGAAGCATTTTTACATAAGCACTCACTTTATGGAATGAAGTAGAATAAGACGAAAGGATGTCAAATAACTTTAAATAAGTATATGAATAAAACCATATTAGGCCATGAAGTTACAAGATGCGATTTGTAAACAATGTTAAAAC
Source organism: Girardia tigrina (assembly GCA_001938485.1). Classification (NCBI taxonomy): domain Eukaryota; kingdom Metazoa; phylum Platyhelminthes; order Tricladida; family Dugesiidae; genus Girardia; species Girardia tigrina. The sequence goes on along the minus strand of MQRK01232911.1, from coordinate 14,002 downwards.
TTGGATAAATATAAAAGAAGGTAAAGGGACATCAATAATAAATCAACAGTCATGAAACCTTCAAATAATAAGATTTGTACATTGAATTTATTAAATGTAAAACATTAAAAAAATTTCATCAATAATGTCGAAAACTTCATGATCATTATTTTCAGTATTTCTTTTAGTTAACTAAATTAACGCCATTTTAAAATATATTTGATGATAATATAAAGTTTTTCTTCAGATCTCTGAATATTAGCTTCTTATTATGCTGCTAATATATGTGAAATTGATGATTATGAAACTGATGAAATAAAATTAATCAAAGCTCTAAACAATTCGTTGAGTGTACCAGTTTGGAAATTGCTTTTTTGATCACTAAATCTTAATAGCAAAGCCTCACTCGACACTCCAAATAATTTTCAAACGGTTACAGAAAATATTGAAATCATTTATACTCAAGTTATATTTACATGTTTCTTATGCTCAGCAGTTTAACTCTTAACCACTGTATAAGCATGTTTTTAAACTCTTTAGGGTTCTTGATCAAGATTATAATTCATTAACACCAAATTTTATTTATAACACAAATAAAAATTATTTAAACAAATTTTTCGTTAAGGAACTTTTCTTTCTTTTTCTTTTGACCAGATTTCTTATCCATAAAAATATGGGATTATAAATGCTGATAAGCTTTTATTAAAAACGATATTTTAAAAATGGAAATTTTTTTTCATTAACTTTATAGATTAACATTCTACTATTTTATAAAATTTAATTTGAAATAAAATATAAAATCAACAAAATTTATTTTAACTAAATTAACAAAAAAGAGTTTAACGTTTAAGGGATATTTATTATCAATATTTTGATTTGAAAAATATTTTATTACTTAAAATTATTTTAACTAATTATTTACTTCATTTCTTTTACATGTCCAATTAACTTTACAAAAAATATCATTTAAAATTTATTTTAATGTTTTAGCTCAATTTTTTAATTAAGTCCTTAAGGAATTATATAATTTATATACAAAAAATAATTCACGATATTTAAATTTTTTATTATTTTATTATTGTGAAGAATATTTTAAATTGTTTGAATGTGTAAATGTATGGGTGCTGTATGTTGATTTAAGTATGTTGAATGGTGATTCTCCACCCAGATGGAAATTGGTATTTTTTATTTAAATTTAAAGTGATTGACTATTCGAACATAATTAAAATAATCATTTTATAAGTTCATATTTTTAATTTCACATTTAAAATTAAGTTTAATATTTTTAGTAAAATTTAAATTAAATGCATTTTTAATAATTTGATGACATTTTAATTATTTTGGGAATTATTGAGAAATGGTAATATTTATTATTTTTAATTAATATTAATTAACATATTTAAAAAAAAGGACTTAGAAAAAATGTTCGAATAATCATGATTAAAAAGAAAAATAAGAAAACCAATTAGAATGATTACAAACGATGAAAGACTTTCTGAGAGTTATAATGACTCTAAATTTGATTGAATATAAAAGTTCAAACGCGACTTGTCTAAATGTTCTTAATCATTACGATTCATTAATTATAAATTTTTTAATGACTGTTTTATATACATTTTTTTAATTCATTATTTATCGACTTTTTAATTAGCAGAATTTCAAAATGACTTTAAAATTTAAAATTATCTGCTTTTTTTTAAATTACATCTCTGGCAACAAAAATTTCATTAATTTATTTTTAAGAATAACTTTTAAAATTAAAACAAAACATAATTATCCATAGTTCTATATATTTCTTTTAAATCAATTATTTTAAAAATCAATTTTTTTCACAATTAATTTCATTTTAAGTTTTTTACTCTACAATTAAAATTTGATTATTTTAATTCACAATTAAAATTAAATTAGTTTTTATTTCACAATTAAAATTCAACTATTTCCGAAAATAACTTTTATAATTAATTAAAGATATTTTTTTAATTATAATTGTTTAGAAAAACTTTTGATTTTATATATTTTCATATTTTAGAAATTCTTTATAAATATTAATTATTTCAAAAATTTTAAAAGTGAACCTGTCCTTCACATTCCCCCCGTTTTTTTGAAATTGTCGAATTTTTCAACATTCTGTATAATTTGTTTATCATTTATATCCTTCAGCCTATAACTCCTATCATGAATCTTTTCTATGATTTCATATGGTCCCTTCTGTATCCAGACCATATCTCTAACCTTGTATACTCTTTTGGTTTCATTTCCTTCCAGTATGTTTTTTTATTTTATTCTTTGTCTTGTATCATCTCGGTCTATTTTACTTCCATTGTACCACTGTTGCCTGTCTATTTTCTTACCAAGCACAACTTCCACTGGACTACACCCTATTGTTTTTTGTTTTGTTGCATTTAATGCGAATTTCCCTTCTGGTAGTATATCTGCTCAACTCATGGCATTCCTTTCTTTTAAACTTGCTTAAATGAATTCTTGTAGGGTCCTGAATTGTCTTTCGATTATTCCATTTGTATTGTGGTGATATGGACTTGAGAAAATTATTTTAACGCCTCTAGTTTCCAACATTTCTCTAACTTTTTTGCTTCGAAACTCTTACCACAATCAACATGTATTTCTTTTGGTGCACCAAATTTTAATATCCATTTTTGTAATATTGTTTGTACAATTGTTTCTTCGTCTTGTCTCTTGATTGCTGTCAAGCTGATATACTTGCTAAAGTGATTTATCATTTCGAGAATGTATCTTTCTCTTCTAACCGTCTCATGCCACTGTCCACATATATCTATATAAACCTTTTCAAATATTTCTGACGCTGTTATTTTAACGTTTTCTTCCTTTGTCTTCGCGGTCATTGTCTTTGTCTGTTGGCATTCTATGCATGTTTCTACTACCTCCTTTACTGTTTTCTTTTCTTCTTCCATGTTAAACTTGTCCCTCAGATCTTCGTATACTTTTTCTGCTCCTGCATGACACAATAATCTATGTGTCTGTATGATTAAGTCATTCCGTTTTTCTTTTGGTATCCATTCTTTTTGACCTGTTCTCGCTTGGTTCCTTGTAGTTACTGCTAACAATCTGGTCTTATTCTTACACTTTTTAGCTTCTTCATGTTCCATTTGACACTGGGTTCACGTGTCGCAATTCCGTCTTGATAGCATATCCGCGTTGTTGTGTAGTTCTCCTTTCCTGTATTATAATTCTATATCTAAACTACTCAAGTAATTCATCCACGTTTGGAATTGAGCTGTTAATGGTTTTTTTGTATGAAACATGAACGTTATAGCTTTATGGTTCTTTATCAATTTAAATTTTTTTCCCGTAAAAGTAATGATTGAAATGTTGACAGAAGTACTAAATTGCCAAAAGTTCTTTCCTTGTTATGTAATATCCTTTTTCTTTAAGGTTCCTTTAGCATAATTGTTCATTATTCACATACGGATAATTGTTCAATTCCAGCTATGTCAGTCGTTTCGTCGAGAAGAATAGAAAAGTGGCTAGACGCGTTGATCTTGATTGCCAGTCTCTGCATGATTATGTCATTACATGATTCAATGATTTCATTTAGGATGTGCGGGCTCATGTGTAGCGCATTTCTACCACTTTCTGTCAAACATATCTTCAACACGTCATCTGTTTTAGTACAGAAACGGAGTAGAGCTCGAAAATTACCATCGTTGTCCTTCGGTTCACTTTCTAGTGCAATGCAGCCAAAATCTCGATGTCCCCTTCGCTCTAAGCCTTGCCTTCCACACAACAGAACTGTTTCAATGATTGGCACTAAACTTTTTCTGTTTTCTTCGATCTCAAGTCTTGCCTCATTGTCAATCTGGAGAATCACCAGAAGCTGCTTACCAGACACTACTCTACTAGCTTTTAAGGCAACTTCCACACAGTGTATATGATATAGACACTTCTCGTGTGCAGATAAGCGCTGACACGCATCTTTCCAGTTATCTAACTTCATTGTGCACAACTGTCCTAAAGGCTGACTTCCAGATCCCCCGACATCTGGATTGAAAATTACACAAAACTTACAAAACGCACCATCCTGAGATGCTGAATACACAAGCCACTTCCACAGATAGAGCCAATTCTGTTGAAAACGCAGGTTTCTAGGTCCATTTGGAGGAAACTAAATTGTGGCTCCAGATTCCATAGATTATCCAACATTTCTACTTTCTTGGCATCAGTCATAGCGGTGTTTGTCCTTAGTACAATGTCAGTGCCAGGGAAAAATAACATGTCACTAATATCGGTTGAATTTTGAATATTTGAAGGAGAAAGTGGACACACGGGAATAATAAGGACGATGGATTCCGTTTCATCCGAGTTCCGGAATATTTTAACAAAATAATTCAGAAACATTTGGTCTCTTAGAGGTCATTAAGTTGTGTTATATATTTGTATTTGAAAATCCAAAATTAAATTCAATTTTTATCAACAACTTCAATTTGATCCAAATTTATCACAAGCAAATTTATTTGATTTGATTTAATTAAACAAAAAAAATGTCCTTTTTTTATATAATAACCTTTTTAAAAATGTTTATTTCATTAAAATTCTTTTTCAATAAATTTATAATAAAATTTTAACATTGTTAATCAAAATTTTAAGTTTTTCGGTTCATATATTTTTTTCTGATTGTCCAAGTGGAGCAAAATGTCACAACACTGCACAAATAAAGTGACGTGAAATGAGACAAAGGATGAGAGATGTATGTGTGTATAGTTTGGAATTTAACAATTAACAAACTGTGTGAAGTATGGAGACATGTTCTATCTATAGCCTTGTACCTATAGCCCGCTGACTATATCGCACCATTACGCACGTGTGTGCTGTGACGAATAGACAGAGAGAAAGTCAGGCAAGACTGAGCTCCCCAGACCTCTGTCTATCTGGATACATGAGACGGTAGTACAAATTAGAACATGTATACCTTTAAGTCTATTTATATAACCACAAAGGTGTTTGAACAATAGTATTTTTATTGAAAAATGTTAAGCCAATGATTTTTTGACAACGTCAAGGAGGATTTTACAACCTCAAAACCCCTTCTTCCCTACGCCACTGGATATATATTTCCTTGAAAAACACCATTTAAATTTTGTACACTTTTTATTATTTAAATTAGTGCGATCTGATTACTTTATCGAAAGAATTGATTGGTTTGATGAAATAAATCTATTGGGTTGGCCAAAAAGTCATTCGTTTTTTACTAAAATATTTATTATCAAAAAATGACATGGATGCACAAATATTTTTACACTATATACTGCCCATTATTTTCAATCACTTTCTTCCACCTTTCCGGTAGCTTCATTATTCCTGATTCATAAAAACCTTTGCCTTTGTCAGCAAAAAAGCCGTCTACGAACGATTTGATGTCATCATCATTGGCGAATGTTTTTCTGTTTAAGGAATTCTGCAGTGATCTAAGTAAGTGAAAATCCGATGGAGCCAAGTCTGGAGAACACAGTGGGTGCGGCAAAACCTCCCAACCCAGTGATAAGAGTTTATGGCGAGTGCCCAAACTTGTAAGCGGTCTTGCGTTATCATGTTGAATTACAACTCATTTTCGATTTGCCAATTCAGGATGTTCCTGTTGAATTGAATGAGCCAATTTCTCCAGTTGATCACAATATCTGTCTGAATTGATGGTTTCATTCCTCGGAAGGAGTTCAAAAAACACAATTCCTTTAAAATCCCACCAGACGGAAAACATAACCTTCTTTTGGTGAATTTCTGCTTTTGGGATCATTTTTGCAGGCTTACCACGTTTTTTCCATGATCGTCGGCATTCCACATTGTTGTAAACAATCCATTTTTCGTCACCCGTAATCAAGCGCTTCAAAAATGGATCCCTTTGTTCTCGCTTCAAAAGGGAATCGCAAATATTTATACGTTTCACCAAATGAATTTCTTTCTGTTCATGTGGTAACCACATATCGAGTTTACTTAAATGATTTCTTTAAATGACTTCCAACACTTGATTTTGATATTTCCAGAGTCTTTGTAACTTCTCTTGTCGTCATATGTGGATTAGATTTGATCAGTGCTGTTATTTTGTCGCCATCATCTTTAACTGGTCGACCGGAGCGTGGTGCATCTTTCAGATGAAATTTTTCAGAATGAAATTTAGAAAACCAGTATTGACATTGTCGAAGTTTTAAGGAGTCACTACCATATACAAAACATCTTCTTATGAGCTTGCACAGCGGTTTTCCTTTTGCGAAAATAATGCAACAAAACATGACGAATATGCTCATTTTGATTTTCCATTTCGAATTGACGGTAAAGTAATAAATTAAAACAAAATCAATTAATATTTTATATAAATATAGTCTGAAAATTAAGGTTTCAGAATATATAATTGAATTTAAATTTTATCACATCCTTTTATATTTTAAAACGTACTCAAAAACGCAATGACTTTTTGGCCAACCCAATATCTCTAATTTTGAATATCTGGACTGGTTTGCACGGATATCTGTTTGCTTCAGAACTACATAAAGCTGAGTATATTGAGGATCTTCACTATTGTGAGGTAGTAAATGGGATGTCTAATAATATGTGCTGCCATGTATTTTGAAAAAATTGGGACATCTCCCATGGAAGTCACCCGTTTTTGTTCCCATTGATTCAAATGAGAATGCACTGTTGTAGGATCGATTAATTTTTCTGAACTTTACGTAATTTGGATTGGTAATGTCTGACATCAATTTTTGAAGAAAAATTTAGAAATTCAAGTACTTTACAGTTTTCATCTTTCGGAATAGGAAGCTTAACGTTTAACTTATTGAAGGTACTGGATTATAGCTTGAGAATTATCTTTGGCACAGTCCACGTTTTGCTCCGATCGATTTTCATTTCTTCAGACATTTAAAGATGCATTTGAGAGGCTTCGAGTTTGGATCAAAAGACGATTTGAAGGTTTTCGGATAGGATTTCTACCTTGCATGCCCCTAGAACTTTTTAAAAATGTTTTTTTCATAGTTGATTATTCATTGGGAGAAGTGTAAAAAGCGAAATCGACGTTATGAGAAAAAAGATGTGTTAATACGTTAAGTTTGATCTGTTAAAAATGGTATTTTTTGGAATTCGTTTTCTTTGTTAAACCGGATACTTATTGAACGTATCCCGTATAAAAATATATAAAAAAACACTACCTTGGAAAAATTATTAAGATCCAAACGTATAAAAATTAAATTAAAATTCATTCTGGAATAAACAATGAAAAAGTCTTTAATTTATGAAAAAGGTTAAATTTGTTTTATAGAACAAATATGATGAATTTTTATGGGGTCTCTTTACTGGCAGGGCGCGCATACGATTTCATTCTGGGGAGGGCGCGGTCCCCCGCCACCTCTTATGTACGCTACTGATTTTACGATACTTAGATGTACGCTACTTCATTTGAAAATTCGCAAAACCAAAGAATTTTAATTAATACTAAATTATAACACCACTTTAAATTACTTATTTTATTATTAAACAATGTCAAAATTAATAATTAAATCCAACATGAAATTCTATAAGAATACGAATTTTATGACAAAAGATAACATTTTAGTAATGTACACATAGACTACAAAATATTTTTTGGAAGTCTCTGAGGCGAGTCACGCCCCCTGGCCCCATTTATGCACTCTGTTGTTCACTGGCAACCGTACATGATGATTTTACTAAGGGTTTGTTATTTATATACATTGCATATTGTATAATTGAAAAGGAAATAAAGCAATTAAAAATAATAAAATTTACATTTATAATATTATTTTTTTTTAATTTAAAAAAATACGATGACTGCTTTACAAATTATTTTTTGCGTTAAATTTTAATTTAATATTTATTCACTATTAATTAATTAATTTTTTAATTAATTTCAATTTCAAAATAATGGAATGTTTGAATAAAATCTATATTGAAAATTCAGAAAGAAAAAGTACAACGTGATCCAAATGACGTCCAACTCAAATTCGGAATATTTTCATTCTCTTAATCCCGGGACACCATTTTCCATTTATTATTCTTGTTATTTGGTCAATTTTCTTCAATATTATTCTGTCTTCATTGTCGAAAACGGTGAAATATTTCCGACAGAAAGCACAAATTTGATAAATCCGTTCATTCAATTTCCTTTCAGAAGATTTCTAGTAGCCCAATGGAAACATCCTTCAAACATTCCCAACAGTTACAGCATCTCAATCTATGAAGTACGAAATAAAATTAGTAAATGTCTGAAGATCTTCCGATTATTTAAGTCATCAATTGCGGTCAGTGTTCTTTATGTTTTATTTTATTTACCGGTTTTATAGAGATGTCATTTGTGAGGGGTTTGCCTGATTATTATTGTATGTTGATTGAGATTTGTTGAGTACGTTGTTCTTTCTCGTTTAATGCCATTATTTGTACGACAATTTTAATTATGATATAAAGTTTCTATATAAAGAGAATATATGACAAACAAATGTATTTATTTTAATAATCGGTCTTTATTGGCGAAAAAATTTAAATTTGTTGTTACATTTTACAGATTTTCAAATACATAGTTTCTCAAGTAGATGCTTTTTTGATAAGCAGACCGACACGTGTGAGTAATTAACACCATTTATGGAAGGGTTCTCCCTCAAGTCTGTTCAGATATTTCAGTTTCAGTATTCTTTTTACAAATTTATTCATATAATCATTAGTATCATAATGCTATTTTATTATTAATATTATTAGGGCTTAGTCGATAGATTTGGGTATCGGGAATATTTGAGTCCGCATCTTTGATTACCCCATGTGTTCTTCTACCTCAAAATAAAATTAACTATCAAAGACAAAAGTTTAGGAGTTACCTATAAAGTTTGTATTGTTAAAGGTCTCAGTTATATCATTTATTGATTCTCTCACTCTTTACTTTTATCTTTAACTGCCGCCGTGACTACAATCAACAAACTTCCTGATTTCCAAATATGCAATCTCATTTTAATTTATAAATCGACTTTATGAAAACCTTTTATTAGATCAATGAAATCAAAAACAAAATGTTTAAAATCAATTAGAGGGAAAAAGGTTAAACAGTATAAATATTTGGTAAACAATGTTGCAAAAAATGTAACTATGAAAGTACTCACTTACGACCAAATTTTTATATTCAAGCGTAAAGAAATGCCAATATAGAAATTTGAGGATTTACAACATGAATATGAAGCTTTTTAATGCGTACGAAGAATATATAAATTTGTAGAGCTGAAATTGAAAGATGGAAAAGCTCAAACAATCACAGAAGGAATCCTTAATGTGTTAGAGGAATTTAGCCTGTGAGGATCAATAGCAATGATTGTTACCGACACTAAAAACGTAAATATGGACAAGAAGACATGCATTGTACAACAACTGCAAATCTTCCAAGAGAAACATATCCCTAAACCAAGTTTCACCAGTTATAAGCATCATGTGCTGGAAAGCACTTTTCAAATTGTCATGGACGATAAGCTCAATGAGTTGCCTTAATCACCAAACATCGAGTACTTTTTTGTGTGGGTTTTGATGTTCGATTATGGGAAAGATGCCTTCAGCAACGACAAAACTAAGATTTAGGAAATAGGAAGCTCGAGAGACGACATCGAATTTATTTACAACTTCTTTCGTGTCTTTCAAAACTTTACATAGAGAAAAGAGATCCCCGTCGTAAATTTTAAACAAATGCAAAACATCAGCAATGTACGCTCGAACTTTCGTCACATTCTAACCCTTCTAGCGCCTATTCTGATTCCTGAAACACGGAATAAGCTGAGTAAAATTTGTTCATTCACGGATAAAAGATTTGGCAATAAGACTTGATCAGCTTTAAAATTTCCTAGTTATAAAATGCACAAAATTAAAAAAATTATTTTATTAATTAAGTTTATCTCATCTAACAACGTCAAAATGTTAAACTTGATTCTGATCAGAACAACCTTCATCAGGCTCCACTGGTTATCTCTAACCTTTGCGTGGAATCGTATTCCATTGATTGAAAGGTTCAATTTTTCGATAAATAGTTTGTTAGAAATTTTATATAGAAGTATAGAAATTTTTATATCACCAGCTATCACCATAATATAAAATACTCAGAATCTAGTATATTGTTTTAGAATGCCTCTGATGGTGAGATGTCTTCCCTTTCCCATGGAGGGTGTGGATCAAATGTTGCGGTAGAAGACCTCGGATTCTATGACCATGTAGCGAATGGCATAGTATATGTTGTACTGGATATGTTTACCTTCCTTAGACCTAGTACACTCCACAAATTCTCGATTCTGTGGTTTGATCGACAATGGAGGACAAAGAAAAACGATTTTATTTATTTTGAATCATGGCCAAATGAGAGTTAGTTGACATATTTTGCAATATTCATATTTTATTGGGAATTATATTTCAAAAGTGCCAATTATCTGTGTTTTGTATTCCATAAAATCTTTTTTTATTGTAAATAGAAATAAAAAAAAAGAATTGAAAAGAATTATTATTGAGACACATAAACCGTTATGTTATTAGGTCGATGCATAAGTTTCGATCTTTGATAAAAAAGGATATACTTCTTTAATTGTCCATAAAATCCACGTATTTATTTTTTATTATTCTGGAAAACAGACCTATAAAAATCACATACGCCACTGTATATCATTTATGTTTAATCTTAGCAAAAAGATGTCGCAAGCGAAGGACGAAATTTACCAAGCATATGATACAGCTCTGTTGGCTTTAAAACGATCAAAGAATGGTAAGTCAAGTTCAAAAAGATCGAATTCGACATGGAGAATCAGCCACGAAGGGGTAGACTGAAAGAAAGGGAGGACGAAGAGCTTCGGGTTCTCTTAGAAGAGGATGATAGACAGTTAACCCGTAAACTAGCAAAGCACGTCAACATTAACCAGTCGACAGTCCCACGGCGTCTGAAAGTTCTAGGAAATGTGCAGAAAGCAACAAGATGGGTCCCACATGCTCTCTTTTCCTGAAACAAAGTTGATAGGATGAATATCGCCATGGCTTACCTCACCCGCCACCGAAGAAAATAGTTTTTATGGAGAATCGTCACTGGGGACGAGAAATCGGTGTATTATGATAACCCAGAACGAAAGAGGCAATGAGTAGACCCCGGAACTCCATTAACGCAATATTCATGACAAGAAGGTCCTTCTGTGTATGTGGAGGGATATGAAGGGCCTTCTTTATTATGAGCTGTTGGATCCCAGAGAAACGGTTACCACACAACGCAATTGTGATCAGCTATCTAAACTGAACGAAAAAATTAGCGAGTTAAGGAAATATATGGGCCATAGTGGACGCAAAGCCATACAGCTGTATGATAACACTAGATTGCATGTTGCGTCGGCGACGAAAAACATGATTTTAGCGCTTCGGTGGGAAGTTCTACCGCATCCGCCCTATTCACCGGACTTGGCTCCAAAATGTTTTTATACATTTCGGTCTCTCTAACATTATCTCGCTGGATAACATTTCAAATAACGCTATGAAGTCAAGAAATGCATAAATGACTTCATTGATTCGAAAGATGAACACTTTTTTTATCAAAGGCATTTATTTGTTGCCACAAAGATGGCAAAAGACCCTAGATGCTAATAGTGAATACTTTGAACATTAATCGTACTCCACTTTGCTTTAAAAATAAATAACTTTAATTGAAAATGGTCGGAAATTTATGCATCAACCTAACACAATAATCAATTATACTGTTGACATTTGTCCAAACTTCTCTTAAGTTTCTTCATCATTTTTATTAGGATAACATTTATTAGAATATTTTTACCGTTACAATTTGGATCATCTTTAGGAAAATCCTTAGTAGTGCTTTCACTCATATTTATCTATTAAAGTTTTATAATTTTCATTACAAAATCTGAAGTAACTTGAACCTACACATTTTTTTAAAAATATTTCATATAAATGTTATGGGTTTAAACTAAAAATTACTAATAATCCTTTAAAAATAATTATTTGATGCATTAATTTAAAAATTTAAAAATAAAATCTTTCAAAATTTAAAAATATTGTTTGATTCGGTTTTTGTATATTGTTTCGGTACTCAGAAATATCTATATGATATATATATATATATATATATATATATATATATATACCGGATTTTCCGTAAATCATCGCAGTTTCCACTGCTTTGATTATGTGCTGCAGGGAATTTAGGTGCATGGTAGCAACCTGTTTCTTCACCTGGGTCCAGGCATTCTCAATCGGATTGAGATCTGGTGAATTGCCTGGCCAAGGACCAAGAATTTGGAAGCCTGACTGCGCTAACCACTCTCAAACAGTCTTGACATTGTGACAAGGTGCTCCATCATGCTGAAAAAAGGTCGTTCTGTGCAACTATAGCAGTGTAAAAAGCAGTATAGAAACAAGCGTTCACAAACATTTGCACCTGACTTTATGTACTTAGCTTTTGTGTTTTTATGTGTTCTACTTTATCCCCAAAAATAGGCGCATATGCTCATTTTTGAAACTACCATTTTTACCACGAAATCGACCAATTATTTTTTGATCAATTCACATGGAAGCAAAAATTCAGCGCCAGTGGGCTTATTTTCGGAAAATCCTGGTATATACATATATATTTTTGTTGAAATTATTATTATTTGACAGTTGTTTAAATAATGTTTTGTGCGGAATCTCACTGTAGTTTTTTTGCAATAGAAAAATAATCAATAAAAAATATTGAAATGATTTTGGTTTGTTCGTTCATAAAATTTGAAATAAAAACGAATTTATCAAATCAGATGGGACTTTCCTTTAAGAGGGTGACGGGCGATGATATGTCCGCTCGTAATTGAAGTTTTTTGAAAGGTATATTCCTCAATTCTTGATTTAAGCTCGCAGTTTTCGCTGAAAGGGGCAGATACAGGAAATCTGTTTCATGAACGTAGAAATTTTGCCTGACAGATCACATCTGACTGATCATATATCTGAGGAATATTTTAAACTGTAAAAATGTGTGAATGTATTGATTCTGTGAAGACTGTTGATTTGAGTATGCTGAAATTAGAATGGTGATTCTCCCACGCAGATCGAAATTGGTATTTTTATTAAATTTAAAATGATTGACTATTCGAACATAATTAAAACAATAATTTGATAAGTTTGTATTTTTAAAATTAACAATTAAAATAAGTTTAATATTTTTTTTAAGAAAAGAAAAGCATTTAATTAGATATTCCTTGTTCTTCCTATTACAATAAATAAATTAATAATTTAAATTAAATTTATTAAATTCATTTTCAATAATTTGATAACAATTTTTTTATTATTTAGAGTTCTTATAAAGAAATAGTTAAAATTATTATTTTTAATTAATGTTTTTAGAAATTAAATATTTTATAAAGGTTTAGAAAAATTGTTCGAATAATCCTCATTAAAAACAGAAATAACAAAACCAATTTGAACGATTTCAAATGGTGCACGATCTTCTGAGAGTTGTAATGACTCTAAATGTGATAATAAAAATTCAAATGAGACTTGTTTAAATGTTCTTAACATGGTAACACACGACCACGTGACACCAAGTATCAAAGAACCGGAGACATTCGATGTGTCAGAAGCAAAAATAGAAGAATTCCTAATAAGCTTTCAGAGATATTAAAAAAATCTCAATAACATAAAGTGGCAAGAATATTCAAGCAGTTTTTGTTGACGTCTAAATCGATTAATATGATTGGCCTAGATAAATGTGTAATGGTATTTGGACTAAAACTAAAAAGCAATTTGCAGGGAAAAGAGACTGCAACGATACGAGAAGTACAAGGAATCTTGTTGGAGGTGATATTTCATGTTCCAGACATAGGAATGTTGCAAGTTGCTCTTATCTACATTCAGAGACTGACACAAAAGTACAAAATAGGTTAGGATTATTAACAACATCACAATTTGAATGCAAACATTTATTTACAACACAAACAGATTCTTCACAACAATTTTCAGTGGTCATCTTTCTTTGATTAATATAGTTTTTGATTAAATA